>CM053792.1:210092752-210252752 GCA_028749045.1 Cupressus sempervirens
TGAATAAGATGCAACTGAATTTTTTGATTATAGATCTCTATTTTGAACCATTAGATCCACCTTGATCAAATATAGCTTTGCTGCCCCTCAATGATCTCTGATCATTCTTCAACAATTTTCTCTCCAATAATCAATCCTCCTTCATATTCACATCACATCAAATCCATCACACACACTTAGAATTTGCAACTTGACTTCTTATATATACCATTCAGATTATCAAGTTGGCTCATTCGCAAGTTACATTTACCAATAAACCATACATCAATTAGCTAAAAATATTACATTAAACAAATAAAATTTATTTCCTAAAATAATGAAATCCTTCATTGGCTGACCCAACTCAGTAAACACTACTCCAGAATCAATTTCCTGAGTTAACCATCCCAACTCAGTTAACACTACAAAATTTGCACAATCCTTTGGTTGTTGAGTTAACTCAATAAGGACTAAATCTCCTTCACTAACCATGAGAGCTTGGTAAGAATTATTCTCTGCACAAGTTTCTTTTGATGACTGAGTAAGCTTGGTAGAAATTGAATTTCTTTTACTAACCATGAAAGCTCGGTAACAACTATCTGCACAAGGTAAAGTCTAAGAATGCTTGGTAGACTCTGTAAACCTTCTTGCAAACCTTCTAAGCTAATTAGACTCTACCTTTTTCCTTTCTGACCAACTGAGCTCAATAGACTCTATTTGATGACTGATATGACATTTGTGTAACATCAAAGACAACACACAATTGAATAATTATATCCAACAATCTCCCTCTTTAGCATTGATGTCAACACAACATGTCATAGCAGAATGAAATTTGAAACAAGTCTTTTCTGACATAATGCTTCACCTTCTTACATTTCATTTCACAAAACTCCTTAAATACAGTAATCTCCCTCTTTCATAGTAATCTCTCCCTCTTGTATAAACTCTCTTTTTCTTGCAAATTTCAAAAAGATATGATAGTAAACTCTCCCTCTTTGACAACACATGTCAAAGACAATACAACTCAAAATGAATTTCACTATACCTTAAGTATTGATTCATATGCAATGTCTTGATTACTTTGTTGCATCAACTGATAGATCTTCAATTATGTTCATGTTGATGCATCACTAAAATTGTATTTTAGTGAGCTTTTGATAGGGGAATGACCCCTAACTTACCTCTTAGATAGAAGAATACATCCTTAGGTAAAGGCTTTGTGAATATGTCAATAATTTGTTCTTTTGTATGGACATATTCTAATCTAATATCCTTGGCGTGCACCAATTCTCTGACAAAGTGATACTTTATAGCAATATGTTTGGTTTTTGAATGCATCAATGGATTCTTGGATATGTTAATTGCACTTGTATTGTCACAAAACATCACAATAGGTTCTTTGATTTCTTCCTTCATACCTTCCAATAACTATTTGAACCAAACAATGTTTGAACAGTTTACTGCTGCTGCAACATATTCTGCCTCTACTATGGACTAGGATGTACAATTTTGCTTTTTACTTTTCCAAGAAAGCAACCTTTTTCCAAGAAAGAAAGCTCCTCCACTTGTTCTATTTCTATCATCAATTTTTCCTATCCAATCTGCATCAGTAAACACTTTTAAATCCAAATTTCCTCCAAGTTTATACCATAATCCATAATCTTCAGCTCCTTTCAGATATCTCATGATCCTTTTGATTTCCATCATGTGATTTTCTCTTGGTTTTGTTGAGAATCTTGCTAGGATACCTACTGCAAGAGCAATTTCTGGTCTTGTATGCATTACATATTGCAACTTTTCAATCATAGATCTATACAATGTCTGATCCACTTCTTTTGATTCATCATCCTTGGTAAGTTTCAATCTAGTGCACATAGGCATCCCAATTGGTTTGCAGTCTTCCATACTAAAAAATTTCAATATCTCCTTGATGTATTTAGATTGAGTGATGTAGATGCCATTCTTATTCTGCTGAATTTGAAGACCAACAAAGAATTTGATCTCACCAAACATCGACATTTCAAATTTCTTGTTCATTTGTTCTAAAAATTCTTTGCAAAGATCATCATTTTCTGAGAACAAAGTATCATCTACAAATATTTCTGCCAAAACAATCTTATAATTTGGTCCTTCCTTGATGTACAAGCTACTATTATCATTAGTTCTTTGAAAACCAATTTGAATAAGATAGTTATGCAGTCTTTCATACCATACTCTAGGGGCTTGCTTCAGATGATACAATGCTTTATGTAATTTGCAAACCATGTCCTTCTTGTCTGGATCAACAAAACCTTCAGACTATTCAATGTAAACCTCTTCATCTAGTATACCATTGAGAAATACTAACTTGACATCCATTTGATAAACTTTGAATCCTTTATATGCAGCATATGCAAGTAAGGTCCTAACACCTTCCAATCTTGCAACAGGAGAAAATGTCTCTCCATAGTCTACACCATCTTCTTGAGAGTATCCTTTGCATACCTTTCTAGCTTTTTTCCATGACACCTTTCCATCTTCATTTAACTTGTTTTTGAATACCCACTTAGTTCTAATCACATTTTTGTCTTTAGGCCTAGATACAAGAGTCCATGTTTTTTTTTTCTCTATCTGCTCTATTTTTTCATTCATAGCTTCAATCCAACTTTCATTTTCTAATGCATCTTTGAAATTTCTAGGTTCAAAATCAGCAAGTAAACAAGTGCCTTTCAACTTACTTCTTGTCATGGTTCCTTCAGATTTATCTCCAATGATCTGATTTGGTGCATGATGCCACCTGACATACTTGGCTAGCATAGGATCCTTGCCTTTTGAATGACTTGCATTTTTATCTTCTTGTGTTTCAATTTTTTGTTCTAGTTGCTTGGGCTCAGTAGCTGTTGATTGGGTAGCTTCTATTTGCAACTCAGGTCCTTGCAACTTGGTAGGTATTAGCTCGATTTGAACTTCCTGCAACTCAGTTACTGAAGACTCTGGAGTAGAATATTTTTGATTGATAGGTGTATCTAGCACTGTATCACGTTCAATGAAAACAAATCTCTTGTAGTCTTCTAGTTCCCTTTTACTTTCTTCTTCAATTCTTTCTGCAAACTCATCAACTTTCACATGTGCACTTTCTATGACTTTGTGAGAAGACAAATTCAATCATCTATATGCTTTAAATATTCCTTCATCACCCTTCACATCAAATTTACCTTTTCTAGATTTTTTTAAAATGTAACATTTGCTTCCAAATACTTTTAGGTAACTTACATTGAGTTTGTAGCCATTCCATAACTCATAGGGGGTTTTGAATGAGTCCTTCTTCAATTGTACTTGGTTCAAGGTATGAATTGTAGTGCTAATAGCTTCCTTCTAGTATTTGATAGCAATGCTCTTTTCAATCATTAAGGTTCTTGCACAGTCCATGATAGATCTATCCCTTCTTTTAGCTATTCCATTTTGTTTAGGAGTTCTAGGTGCTAAAACCTACCTTTTGATTCCCCTTTCAATGCAAAATTTATTGAACTCATTTGAAATGAATTCACCACCTCTATTTGACCTCAAGCATTTCAGTATTTTTCCTATTTCCTTCTCTACTCTAGCTGAATACCATTTGAACTTCTCAAATGCTTCTGATTTCTCTCTTAGATACATGACAGTCATCATTCTTGAGTAATCATCAACAAAAAAAATGAAGAACTTTTCACTAGTATAGCTTTCAATTCTAATAGGTCCACACAAATTAGTATGCACAATTTATAAAACTTCTTCAAACTAATAGTTTTTACTTTTAAAGCTAGTCTTTCCCATTTTGCTAATTTGACAATTCTTGTATAAACCAACCTCGGGTTTCTTTATGATAGGAATGCCTCTTACTTTTTTGAATTTACTTATTTTCACCAAGTTATCAAAATTCACATGACACAACCTTCTATGCCATAACCAACTTTCTTCAACTTGAGCAATGAAGCATGAACATTCACCAAGTTCAAGATAAAACAAGTTACCTTTTGTTTGAGTGCCTGATCCAATCAGCTTTCCTTTGCCATCTAGCAGTCTTGCTTTTCCATGCATGAATTCCACTTTGAATCCATTATTAAGCAGTTGTGCCACACTCAACAGATTTTTTTTTTAGTCCTTCTACCCAATATGCATTATCACATACAAGTTCTTTGGTTAGTGAGATTCTTCCTTTTCCTTTTATGCAACAAGGTTCATTATTACCAAACCTCACACTGCCACCATCATAGTCTTCAAAATGTTCAAAAACTTAGTTTTATCACCAGTCATGTGATAAGAACAACCACTATCTATAATCCATGTATCATTTTTTCTCACATGGGAAATAAGTGTCATTTCTTCTTCATTATTAGATTCATCCTTTACAGCAATGTAAACAATTTTGTTTTCTTCTTCATCATCAAAATTATTAGAATCCTTAACCATGAAACATGTTTTCTTACCTTTTTTCTTGAATGATTTGAAGTCTTTCTTGCCATTGCATTTGTGACCTTTATTCTCATCCTTGTTTTGCTTATTTGGACACCTAGTACCAATATGTCCAATTTCTTCACAAGAAAAATAGATTAGAGGAACCTTATCTTTATATTTTCCTTTGTCTCTTGAATATTTCCTTGCTAGCAGAGTTCAACCACCTCAAGATCGCTATCTGAACTCTATTCTAATTCTTCATCACTGTTTGACTGAGAATCCTTTATCTTCCTACCTTTCTCCTTGAGTGAAAGCTTGGCTTCAGATGCTAATTCAATGTTCTTGGAAACTGGAACATAATTATCATAGTTATCTAACTTGAATGCAGTCAATCTTCCAACTATTGCCTCTAAATTTATCTTATAATTTGCTTCACATTTTCTTTCTTGAATTGCAGAAACTCTAGTTTCATACATGGGAAGTAATGTTCTAGGAACTTTACTAATAACCATTTCCTTCTTGATATCTCCTCCAGATGCTTTGATTGCACTAACACTTGCTTTAACTCTTTCAACATATTTTGCAATGTTTTCATCTTCTCTCATCCTCATTTGATCTAATTGTCCTGTTAAACTTTTTGCTTTGGCTATTCTCACATTATCATATCCTCCATAGATTTCCTTTAGTTTGTTCCACATTTCAAAATTAGTTTTGTAATCCTTGATATCATCAAATTCTTCATAACTTAGGGAAGATGCAATATATATCATCATGTTGTTGTGAGTCTTCTTTTTAGCAATATCATTGATAGATAATGTGCCAGCAAGTTCTACATATTTTTCATCGAGATACTTCATCCTTGTGTCACCAATAGAAGCTAGATGAATTCTCATAAATCCATACCATGCTGAGAAGTTGTCCTTGTTAATTCTTGGAATTTCCCTCTTGTAAGACATCCTGATCTTTAGCTTAGATCCTTGAAATCTTTCCTGAAAGCACCAAAAGCTCTGATACCAATTGTTGGAATTATAGATGGAGTAATTGAGAGGGGAGGTGAATTAGTTTCCACCAAAACAAATCCTGATCCCTTAGATGTCTTTAAATAACTAGTTACTGCTGTCACTCAGTAAACATTCACAAAAATGTTGTAACTTGGTAGATTAACTTGTTATTGATATTTAAGCATTTACAATTATTAACATGCACATAAAAGAAAATAAAATGAACACCAGAGACACCAGATTTAACATGGAAACCCAATATGGGAAAAACCACCAAGTAACTAGCTACCAATTTTCACTCTTCTGAAGTGAGCCCTGTTAGGATCCAGCCATGTTAAAGGTTAAAAAACACACTGTTAGGTGTGACCTTGTTAGAGGATTTAATCACCTTATTAAGAGTGGCCTTACTAGAGGTCTTTAGAACAATTCAACTAAACTATTACCTTGTTAGAGGATTTACAAAATGGCTGCTAAACCAACTCTGTTAAGAGATTTTGAAATCACTGCTACAATGGTTAGAAAGTAACAATGAATCGACCTGAATAAGATACAACTAAATTTTCTGATTATAGATCTCTATTTTGCACCATTAGATCCACCTTGATCAAATATAGCTTTACTTCTCCTCAATGATCTCTGATCATTCTTCAACAATTTACTCTCCAATAATTAGTCCTCCTTCATATTCGCATCACATCAAATCCATCACACACACTTAGAATTTGCAATTTGACCTCTTATATATACCATTCAGATTATCAAATTAGCTCATTCACAAGTTACATTTACCAATAAACCATACATCAGTCGGCTACAAATATTACATTAAACAAATAAATTTTATTTCTCAAAACAATGAAATCCTTCATTGGCCGACCTAGCTCGGTAAACACTGCTCTAGAAACAATTTCCTAAGTTAACTATCTCAACTCGATTAACACTACAAAATTTGCACAATTCTTTGGCTACTGAGTTAACTTGGTAAGGACTAAATCTCCTCCACTAACCATGAGAGCTTGGTAAGAATTGTTCTCTGCACAATTTTCCTTTGATGACCGAGTAAGCTCAGTAGACACTGAATTTATTTTGCTAACCATGAAAGCTTGGTAACAACTGTCTGCACAAGGTAAAGTCTGAGAATGCTTGGTAGACTCTATAAACCTTCTTGCAAACCTTCTAAGTTTGATAGGCTCTACCTTTTGCCTTGCTGACCAACTAAGCTTGGTAGACTCTATCTGATGACTGATATGACATTTGTATAACATCAAAGATAACACACAATTGAAAAATTGTATCCAACACAATGATTGTACAATACCTTTTTCCTTTTATTAATTGGAGTGCCTGTACGTCTTTAGCCCAAGTATGCACCTCATCCATCAATCCAAAATCGTGGTTCTCTATGGATGCCAAATTACCTGCACTCAACTGA
Organism: Cupressus sempervirens; assembly: GCA_028749045.1. NCBI lineage: Eukaryota > Viridiplantae > Streptophyta > Pinopsida > Cupressales > Cupressaceae > Cupressus > Cupressus sempervirens. Next base: position 210,099,581 of record CM053792.1, read on the forward strand.
ATATGGTGCAATATGTTCAAGTTCCCCTAAATTATTTGTACACCTTTTTCCTTAAAATTATCATGCCATTGCTAACATGCCTCAAAAAATAGGTCTAATTGTACATTCCCCTCTTATTTCCTATCTAAAATCATAGTAAGAGTGATCTCTAGATTATCCAAGTCTATAGGGCCCACAACTCCATGCAAATATCCTCTTAAAAGCTTGTTCTATTTCTACTGTACAATCAAATTGGACTCATCTTATTCCATATGTCTAAACACCTCTTTCATCCTCTCAGTGATCATCACTTTAGCAGTGTCTACCATGGGTCTACCCAACATGACCTCCTTTATTTTAAAATCCTTAGGAGTTATTTGTTTGGTGTCAGCATGCACAGGACGAATAGTTATGTGCCCAAGCAAGTCCTGATCTTGGTTCTTCATTATGAAGGCCAGTGTTTGTGCATCATGCATAGGTCAATTAGGTTTCTTGATGGCTTTGAATAGCTCTCTCATTCCATCCTCAATAGTTAAACCAATTATTTCTTTTTTTGAAACATAAACTCCCTCTTTAGCCATGCCAGTGCAGTGTCAGTTGGTGACATATACTTGACTGAAGAGGTGATTTCCACTGGAGGCCCTTTTCCCTTATAAGTCCTCTCTAGAGTCTTTTTCCATTCAGAAAGATCATCAGTTGGAGTCTCTGTATTTTCTTGGGCTAAGGTCCTAGCATCTGTATCATGACGAGTTTGTTGAGGCTCTTGAGGTATTTTCTCTTCCTTTAATACTTCATCAACTTGTAGTTGATGGGTCTTAGCTTCCTCTGTTGCTTGCTCTTCTATTTCTATAGCCTAAGGAAGTGGTGTTACTAAGCCCTTTTCTAGGAATGTTAAGTTATGAGATGGTGGTGGTGGAATGCCCAAAGGTCCTTGAGGTAGAGGTTTCATTTGATTTCATTCCTCTCCTAATGGTTCACTCATAGGAGTACCTCTTATCTTCTCTCCCACCATCTTAGTACCTAAAGAGAGCTCAAAGATATCAATTTCTTGATCGTCCATATCAGCTATCCATTATTGCTACCCATCTGTTGATGTTGAAACCTAAATAGGTTCTTTCAAAGTAGATAGAGGTGTCACTATTGAATTTCTTCCTCTCTCCTCTTCTATTTCCCATGCTAACTGAGTCCTTCAACTTAAGGGGACATATTCAATATGCTCCTCCTCTTCTTCTTCTATGTCATCTTTTGGGATTGTTTCAAGGACTTGTGGGGGTGGAGTGTTCTTCTTTAGTCTTCTCCTTTGTGTTCCCACCATAGTCAATTCAATCCTTGCACTTTTTTGAACCAAGGTGGAGTTTGCTTCCTCTTCTGTAGCTACTAGTGGTACCATCTACTCTTCTAGCTTCTCTTCTTATTCCTATTCATCCTGCACCCATTCTTCATGTGGAGGCACTTGTGGCTCTTGATCAGGCTCTTGACCTATAGGCTCAACTTGTGGCTCTTGTTCATGTTGAGTTGCTTGGGATTTTTTCTCCTTTTCCTTTACAAACACTCTCTTCCTTTTTTTCTTTCCCTTAACCACCCTAAAGTACTCAACCTCCCTCTCATGTTGATGTACCATTTCCAGCCTCAATAAGGATTGAGTAGGGAATTTTGGCACAGTAACTAACATGGATTTTCCTTTGGTTGGCCGTGTAGTGGCTTATAGGGGAATTGCTCGAGGAACTGGATCATTATAAATGGATTTTTGTTCCATACCTTCATCATCTGGACTATGTGTCTAGCTTGATAATTAATGTTAATATTCTCATCCCTTTCAATCTTCACATTCATTATGGGCCTATCATAAATATTGTCCCTATTGTACAAAGGATCTAATATTTCTTATGTATCCTTCTCCAAGGCCTTTAGCAAGATCTTTATTTTGAGCACCTTCTCTACCAGATATAAAGTCATCCTACAATAATCCCTTATCTAGGTATCATAGTCATCTATTGTGCTCATCTAATGATCCTCCAATGCATCCTCATGCATGAACTACTTCCCTGCTAGATGTTGCACCATTCCAATATTGTCAAAATATGTGTGAGGGGAGTTGTACTCTTCGAGTGGATATTGGTCCTATTTTGAATCAAAAGTGACAATATCTTGCTTTTTCTTAACTTCAAAAGTACCAATTTTCATGGGCTAGACCTATGTCTTCTTGTGTTGTCTTCTTACTTTATCGTATGCAAACATAAGTTGGCATGCAATCTCTAGCAAAATGAGCCTATCTAATGGATATCTCAAGAGCTTCTTCATGTTTTTTATTGTGTCAACTTTCCTTAGGTAGGTGAATGTTTTGAATTGGATGTAGTATGTGCCAAACTTTCTCATCCTGGCTACTACTTCTACTGACATCCTTTTTACATAGTCACTTTCAATGAATCGGATGTTTGCAAATATGAAGTTATCATTCACCACCCTATATTAAATACTTTGCACTAAGAGTTTCTTCTTCACCAATTGTGGATACACCACATAAGGCCAAGCATTAGTAGCTTTATGTAAAGTCCTGAGTAGATTTTGGTCCTTGCCACCAATAAGTACACCATGTATGATGACATGTAGAATCTTGGATCCTCTTTCACAACTATAATTTGTTCATGCAAATTATCACTGAGGATAGTAGCCTAGTCTATTGGCATCTTTTTCATCCTAGTGGTATCAATAAAATGGACCATCCAGATATGAAGGTTTCTTATTGCTGGTAGTCCCATGACCCTACTCAAAAGTAAAATTGTGTACCCAATATCATCTTTCATATAACCCTGACTCATGTCCACTTTACCAACTCCATGGCCTACTAGTGTTCTATCTATTAGGAAGGAGGATTGAATTTTTTCTTGAGCTTCCTTCTCATTCTCCTGATACCATCTTTTTGCTCGATCATAGGTTATCTTTAAATATCAATTGTCTCTGGGAAGATGGAATACCTTCTCGATATTTCTTGATTAAATGTTCAAGACTATCTCCCCTGTGATGCTCTTGATGACCTTCTCTTCAATCACATAGTTCTTTGCAAATTCCATTATAAGTTCTAAGGACTGGATGGATGTAGGATGTGATGTTGTGTTGATAAGCCTTGATCTAATATGAGCTGACACCATTGTGGATCATTCTTTTGGATTGTTACAAATGGTGAGAAATTCATTTCAATATATATGACCAAGCTCAGTATCTCTAATCTCTACATGCCCATCTTGAAACTAAAATTCCTCGGTGCACCTTGGTATTTGAACACAATAGGTTTTAGAGCTATCTTTTCTATCATAGAAGAGGATGATGACACCATCTTATCTACATAAGAGAATACACATTAGTGTGAAAAGCTAAAGTTTAACCTAAAAATAACCTCAATTGACACAAACAAATGAAAACCTAGCAAAAATCAACCCAAAAAAGTCAAAACCTAGTCAATTCCCCCCCTCCAAAATTCTTGTTATGCTTCTCAGTACACCTAGCTAAATGGCCCCTAATTGGCCATTTCTATGTAGTTGTACACCTATGCATGTGTGCACCTTGGTAAGGTGTGTTGTGCAAGTTCTCAATGGGGGAAAGTGATTAAGTTTTATGTTCTTACTTAACTTTGGGCACAAGGGTGCACATATGCACACCTTGAGGTGGTGTGGATGTACACACCTTTTTTTATGCCTTGAGTGTTTTGTAAGAAAAAAGGTTGGCTTAGGTTCTTTTTAACATTTCTTTAGGCTTGATGCTTTAAAGGTTCACATGTGTGTACCTTCTCAATGGTTTTTTATCTTGTTTGTGTTGGTAGGTTGGGAGTGGAGGAGTTGGGATGTGTACTTCTAATAGTGCAAAGGTGTGAGAGTCTAGAGAGTGTAGAGTGAAGTGAAAAGGTAAGAGGGGTTTCAGGGTTTATATATACCTTAGGCCCCAATATTCACATGTGCAAGTATGTATGTGTACATCTCCAGAAAGAGATGAGTGTGCACTTGCACACTAAATGTGCCTGTGCACCTCAAATAGGTGCACTAGTGTGGTAGTGTGCACTAAAAACACTTAGAAACTTCAATTTTTCTCTAGATCAACCACCCTAAACTTTCCTAGTTAGAGACTGAGGATTGACCTAGACTCCTAGGAGAGCCCAAAATGACCCACGTCCCGAACTAGGGGTCTGGAAGACAAAAAAAATACTAGGGGGTCCTCATTTCTAAGAGAAATGGGGTGTGTGTTGTGAGACCACAACATGACCAAACTTATTACATGTATAACAATACCCATTGAACTCATATTGCCTAGGAGTTTGATTAAAATTGGATCTACATTCATATCCTTGATGACCATACATATTACAATTGTAACAATAACCATCAAATTTAGTAGTAACATTAGTCTTACTAGTTTTTCTTCTACAGACATTAGTGGTGTTTCCAAATTTTCTATAGTGATATCATGTAGGCTACTTTGTCTTGGGATTTGTATAGACATTCCTTTGTTCATCTTCTTTAGATGATTCTCCTTTCTTGGTAGTGGAATGCTCGATATGACCTAATCCTTAACTACCACTTGATTTCCTCTTTCCTCTTAGTTGTTTATCCACTTTCTTATACTTTACATTGATCTCTTTAGTCTTTCATTGATGTCTTTCTCTGATGTCATTTCAATCTTCAATTTTTCATTCTTAGTTCTTAGCTCAACAATTTCCTCCATCTTTGTGTCTATCTCATGATTTGCACCAAGTAGTTGATTAACCATATCATAATGATTTTAGGTCAATCTCATTATTTCTTCACCCTTAGCATCTATTCTTGTAGTGGCATGTCTTTTATCTTCTTCAATCATTATTTTCTCATCCTTATCCTATCTCTTATTTTCTAGAACTTCACACGTCCTTGTAGATTGCACTTCTTTCTCTCTCTCTAGTGATCTCATCTACTCAGCAAGGTTTTACTTTTTCTCCATCAGTGATCTTTGGAGGCATCAAATTCATTAGGAAATTTTTTATCAAATAATTCCTTTATCACTTCTTCCTAATATGTTGTGTCATTCATTGTTGGGTATTTTGCTTCCTTTTGTTCAATGACTGCTTCAATTTATCCTTCATTTCATTGATATGATTCATGGACATCTGATTCAAGAGCATCCTAGGTGTAAGAGCAATCATGCATCACCGAAAAATATTTTATTTTTAGTCTTTTCTACTTTAATAAGGACTAGTAGACAAGGTGGTCACTATTTATGGGAACTTTCTATTTTTAGTAAGTTTGTCATATTAGCTCAGAATGTTCTCATTTTTTAAAGGAAGGTTCATTTTAGAGTTATAAGCCTACCATAAAAATCTCATTGCTCTAGCTTAAGTATTGAAAAAGTTATTGCAGATTTTTTATGGAAAAAATTGCAGAAAAATCTTCAAGCTCACTATTGGAGGTCTTAGAGTGCCTGGATGAGGTCTGAAAACTCCATAGAAAGGTGCTAGCATTCTTCCAAGCCTATACATCAGGAGCTGGTGTTTCCAAAAAGTGGTTATAATGGCCAATCAGAGCAACAGTTTGAGAGTTATGACCTTCCAAAGTTAGGCTACCCAAAATATCTAAAATAATTGTTAAAGATGTATTTTTTGACTTTATATATATTGTTTGGGTTTTTCAACCCTAGGTATTAAGTTTCAATGTCTAGAACCTTCTTGGGTAGCATAAAATTGCCTATTTAAGAAAGACTCAAACATTGTCTAGGATAGCTCTGGGTGGTAGTTCGCAGCTTAGTCTTGCAAATTACTATAAAGAAGGTGCCCATGTGGGTTAGCATATTGTACTTGTGAATTCTATAATTCTTCATTTGTGGTGCAAATAAGAAGTCCATATTTTGTTCTCGCATTTGTTGTTGTTTCTTTCTTTTTGTTATGTGTTTATGGTATTAAGGGGAGTACTCTTTATCAAGTAGTATCAGAGATAGAGTTCTTGAGTGTGTGGATAGATCACCGACTATGAGGCAGTTCACACCAAGATTGTGGTTTGGGCTGAGTGTGTAGATAGATCATTGATTGTGTGGTAGTTTGCACTAGGGTTTCAATGGAAGTGCAAAAATGCCTCCACGAAGAGAGCATGGTGGAAGAGCTATAGGTGTTAAACCTGAGGGTTTCCTAGCTCTCCAAAGAAAAATACAAGCATTGGAAGAACAAATGGGTAGAGGAATAAATCTTCCTGTAAGAGATGAAAGTGAGGATGAAGATGAAGTAGAAGAAAATTTCAAAGCAAAGGCAATTATAAACCTAGAGGAAGAGAGGCTTTTAGGGCCATCTCCAACATTGGAAAAAGACATAAGTTTGAAGTTTCCACATTTTCAAGAAATCTTAACCTAGAGGAGATGATTGATTGGATCAATGAACTGGAGGAGTACTTTGAGTATGAAGATATTCAGGATCCTAATAGGGTCAAGTTTGCGAAGGAAAAACTAAAGGGACATGCAAAGATCTGGTATCAGGAGGTTTAGTTGGAGTGAAATAGAAAGGGAAAGGACAAAATCACTAGATGGGAGAGGATGATAGCTAAACTGAAGTGATAATTCATTCTTGTGGATTATGAGCTTGATCTATTGAAGAAGATACAAGAGTTGAACAAAGTAGGAAAATCTAATTAGGAGTATATTGCAGAGTTTTGTTGAGTTCTCATTAGAACTGGCCATGCAGAAGCTGATAAGGAGAAAGCATCTCATTATCTCAATGGTATAAGGCCAAGTATTTAGGACATGTTGAGTCTTGTTCAAAGGAACATTATTGAGGAGGCATACTAGTTTGACAACAAGAATAGCAGAAGAGGTCACAGTGGAAGATCTGGCAGATGATCTTATGGAGGCTGTAATAATGATAAAAAGAACAAGGATGAGGCTAGAAGTAGTAGTCAAAACTAGAGGGGAAACAATTCCAATAATTTCTATGATTAGAATAATAGATATCTGAGAGGAAGAGGTAGAGGACAAAGATCTAGAAGAGGAGGCTTCGATGGGAAATGTATTCACTGCAAAGAAGAAGGGCATAGAGCATTTGAATGTACCTAGTGCAAAGGAAGGATAGATCAAAGAACATAAGGCCAAGCCTAAGTTGCACATGTTGATGAAGATGCTAGATCATCACATTCTAAAGATGCTAAAAGAGGAGAAGTCCTGGTTAAAAAAATAGCACTATGGATTGGTGAGAATGAACCTGATTAAAGGAGGAGCTTGTTTCACACAAGGTGCAGATGTGAAAATAAGTGTTGTGATGTGATCATTGATGGTGGAATTATTGACAACATAATGTTAGAAATGATGGTCACCAAGTTGAAGCTGAAGAGACAAAAACACCCGTGTCCATACCGTATTGCTTGGGTGCAAGATGACCACAAGGTCATGGTCAATGAGCAATGCTTAATGAAGTTCAATATTGGAAGCTACTAGGATGAGGTACTTTGTGATATCATACCTATGGACATATGTCATATGTTTCTGGGTAGGCTATAGTAGTTTGACAAGCATGTTGTACATGATAGGTGAAAAATACTTACACTATGACCAAGGATGAAGTTGAAGTCATTGAAGGAGAAAGTAAAAAAGGTATGTAGTGCTGCCAGAATATTTTTTGTTGATGGAAAAGAGTTTCTGAACGGTATGAAGCATGAGCATATGTGCTTTTCTATAATTCCTAAAGACAGTAAAGAAGAAGTAAAGGAGGTACCTACAGAAGTTGCAGATATGTTGGGAGAGTTTTGTAATATTGTATTAAATAATATACTTGATGGATTGCCCCCTATGAGGAAGATTAGTCACCAAATGGATTTGGTTCTAGGAGCCAGTTTTCCAAACAAGGAAACACACAAAATGACACCAATAGAAAGTGAAGTGTTGAACAAACAAGTTCATGAGTTGTTGTAAAAGAGGTTGATTCAAGAGAGTCTGAGTCCATGTGTTGTACCAGCCATATTAGCAACAAAGAAGAATGGAGAAATGAGGATGTGCATAGATTCTTGTGCTATCAACAAGATCATAATAAAGTATAGAATTGCCAAGAATGGATGATATTATGGATTGTTTAAGTGGAGCTAAGTATTTAACAAAGATAGATCTAAACAATGGGTACCATTAGATTCGTATCAAAGAAGGTGATGAGTGCAAGGCTACTTTCAAGACTAAAGAAGGATTGTACAAGTGGTTAGTCATGCCTTTTGGGCAAACCAATGCACCAAGAACTTTCATGAGGCTCCTGAATGAGGTACTGAAGGAGTTTCTAGGTAAGTTTGTCATTGTTTACCTAGATGATATACTGATCTTTAGTAAGACATTGGAGGAAAATTGGATCCATATTCACAAGGTGTTTGATTAGTTGAAGGAAGAAAAGTTGTTGATAAACCTGAAGAAGTGTAGTTTTGTAAAGAAGGAGTTGGTGTACCTAGGATTTGTAATCTAAATAGAAGGTTTGAAAATTGACTAGAGAAAGTGAAGGCTATCCTTAATGGACTACTCCAAGAAGTGTGATAGAGGTAAGATCTTTTCATGGATTGGCTATTTTTTATAGAAAGTCCATAAGAGGTTTTAGAAATATTTGTGGACCCTTGACTGAAACAATGAGAGGGGATAGGAAACAATTTAAGAGGACTATAGGAGTAGATAAGAGTTTTAATCTATTGAAACAAAAAGTTACTAAGAAATCTATTTTATCACTTCTTGGTTTTAACAAGGTGTTTCAAGTAGATTGTGATGCTAGTGGTACTACAATAGGATTTTTTATGAGCCAAGAAGGAAGGCTTGTTTCTTATTTAAGTGAAAAATTGAATGATGCAAAAAGAAAATATTATGTTTATGATCAGGAATTTTATGCTATAGTCCAAGCATTGAAGAAGTGGAGATGCTATCTTCTTCCTAAGGAGTTTGTTTTGTATACTAGTCATCAAGCTTTGCAATATTTGAATAGTCAAGGAAAATTGAACTAAAGGCATTTAAAGTGGGTTGAGTTTTTGCAAAGTTATACATTTGTTTTGAAGCACAGGAGTGGGAAATTTGACAAAGTTGTAGATGCTCTTAGTAGAAGACAAATTTTCTTGACATAAATGCAAAAAGAAGTGGTTGGGTTTAAGGAACTCAATACTTTGTATCCAAATGATCCTAATTTTGGTGAAGCGTGGAAGTATTGTACAGAACCTATTACACTTGACAGGACAAAGTGGTTGGATTTCATGATCTAGGATAGTATGTTGTTCAAAGGAAGCCAATTGTGCATTCCTAGAAGTTCAATGAGAGAGAATCTCATCAAGGAGAAGCATAGTGGAGGATTGGTTGAACATTTTGGCAAAGATAAAACCATAGCTTTGGTTGCTAAGAATTATTATTGGCCACACTTATAGAAAGATGTGAAGAAGATTGTATAGAGTTACAGAGTATGTCAAATGGCGAAAGGAGTGAAGCATAATACAAGGTTGTATTAGCCATTACATGTATCATAGAAGTTGTGGGAGGATGTCATCATGGATTTTGTTCTTGGATTATCGAGGACAAAGGACAAAGTAAGGGCATGATTCTATTTTTGTGGTGGTTGATAGGTTTTCAAAGATGACACATTTTATTCCTTGCAAGAAGACTAGTGATGTTTGTAGAAGTTGATGAAAGACAACTTCACAGCTTGCCAAGATCACCTACATGCAAATAACCTGTCAAAGGGAAACCAAAGAAGGGAGAGGTGGATCTTGGAAAAACTAAACGGACTAAGAGAGAAGATATTGCAAACAAAGAAAAATGTATTGTTGTACAATATGCCTTGAAAATGAGTTATGAGTTGAGAAAATACAATGAGAGAGCCTAAATATAAAGGCCTCAAGGAAGCTTGTTGAACAAGCCAGAAGGTGCTAGAAGATAAGGTTGACAACTAAGCATTTGTCCACAAAAGGTGGAATGTCCTCGATCAAGGTGAGGAGATAAGTATGACTTAGATAGGAACAAACTCTTGTGTTGTCAACAACTCCAAGAATATAACTAATAAATAAATGCATTAACCTAAGTAAACTTAAGTAAAAGAATAAATAATTATTTACTCTAACAATGTTGTTCGTGTTGCAGAGTTATTTTTCAGAGAAGTGTTGAGACTACATGATTTGCCAAAGAGTATAGTTTCAAATCAAGATACCAAATTTGTTGGGTATTTCTAGTGTACATTTTGGAAGAATTTGAAGACATATTTGAAGTTCAATTCATTACATCATCCATGAACTAATGGATAGACAAAAGTTATGAATCATAGTTTCAAAAACTTGTTGAGATGTTTGCTTGAGATAAACCAAAAGGATGGGATATGATTTTACTTGAGGTGGAATTTTCATATAATAATATTATCAACAAGAGTACTGGTAAATCACCATTCCAAATTATATATGGGAGTAGTCTCAGAAATGCTTCTGAATTGTGCCAATTGGATAAAGGAGAGATAAGTAGTGCTAAAGCATAACAATTTGTTTACATTTGAAGAACATCTATGAGGAGGTAAGGAAGCACATCATAAATATGAATACACGATATAAGGCTAAGGTAGATATGAAAAGGAGGTATAAAGAATTTCAAATTGGAGATGAAGTAATGGTTCATTTGAGGAAGGAGCATTTTCTAGTGGGTACATATAATAAGCTAAAGATGAAGAAGTTTGGACCATGCAAGATAGTGAAAAGGCATGATTGTAGAAATACCTATGAAGTGGAGTTGCCTACTGAATTGAATATTTTGCTAGTATTTAATATTTTAGATTCGACAGAGTATTATGAAGGAGGTGATGGAGATGAAATTGCAAAAGCATAGTGGAGTATTCTAGCAGCTAGTTCAACTGCAAAGGTGATTGAAAAGATATTGGACAGCCATTTTGGAAAAAGTACTAAGAACAAAACTTATGAGGAATACCTAGTCAAATGGAAAGGGGGGCCAGTAGAGGATTCATCATGGCTAACAATGTAGGAGGTTAACCATCTTGGTTTTCCTCTGAACACCTGAGATGTGATGGAATCACTTCTCAAATTACCCCAAGTATTTGATGTAGGAGCATCTAGGGTGTAAGAGCAATCATGCATCACTCCAAAAAAAAATCATTTTCAGTCTTTTTATATTTTAATAAGGACTAGTAGACAAGGTGGTTACTATTAATGGGAACTTTCTATTTTTAGCAAGTTTGTCATATGAGCTTGGAATGTTCTCATTTTCTATAGAAAGGTTCATTTTAGAGTTATAAACCTACCATAAAAATCTCATTGCACTAGCTTAAGTATCAAAGAAATGATTGTGGATTTTTGGTGGAAACTTTTATAGAAAAATCTCCAGGATCATTGTTAGAGGCCTTAGAGTGCCCAAATGCAATCTAAAAACTCAACGAAAGGGTGCTAGCATTGTTTTGAGTCTATAGATCAGAAGTTGGCATTTCTAAAAATTGGTTATAATAGCCAATCGGAGCAACGGTTTGAGAGTTATGACCTTGCAAAGTTGGGCTACCCAAAATATCTAAAATAATTGTTAAAGATGTATTTGGCCGAATCTATATGTATTGTTAGGTTCTGTCAGCCCTAGGTATTAAGTTTCAACATCTAGAACCTTCTCAAGCGGCGTAAAATTATGTATTTAAGAAAGGCTCGAACATTGTCTAAGACAACTCTGGGTAGTAGTTTGCAGTTTAGCCTTGCAGATTATTGTAATGAAGATGCCCATGTGGGTTAGCATATTAAACTTATGAATTATGTAATTCTAAATTTGAAGTCCATATTTTGTTTTCATATTTGTTTTTGTTTATTTATTTCTGTTATGTGTTTATGGTATTAAGGGGAGCACCCTTTATCACCATCCTTAGTTGTAATTTCTAATTCCCAATAGCCTTGTCAATCCTATACCTTCCCATATCTTAGATATTTGCTTTGAGGTTGCAAAACCCCTTAACAAGAGAACTATCTCTAATAGAAATTGTTGGATTATTAAGGAAAGATAGGATGCTAATAGGGGGTGAATCAATATCCTCTAAAACTGTTATACCCTTTCAAATATGATTATCCCTTTGTAGTTTATTCACTCCATAGACATGAAAATATCTTACTTCAATACTAAAATGAAAGTAAATGTAACTAATCTACTTCAACATAGGCATGTATACATTAACCTTAAAAGCATGACACATAGAACAGTTATTTGGTCATGTAGAAACCCTTGGTTAGAGGAAAAACTATGGTGAAGAACAAATTCCTTGGTCCAACTTGAGATGGAGTCAGGGATGACCCAGTTCAAGGTCAAGGTTGACCTTGACCTATTATGTTCAAAATTCTTGAATTCCAAAACTTTGTCTATAACCTAAAATCATAACATAGAAATCCAAATCCAATAGCTCTAAAAGCTATAATATTATTCCTACAAGTAAAAAAAGGTGTTTTTCTAGGAAGGAAGGTCCTAGTTGAGAAATAAAACCTACATGGATGGCTTCAAATCCACTATCCATAAAGATGTATCAATTCCTATGTGTAGATGAGGATGATGTAGGATGTTTCTACAAATTTAAATGGATCTTCTAATAGCAAATCATTTATCCATGAATGAAGATATGCTCTTGAATTCTCCTTGAAAGCTTTCTTGAAGGGATAATGTCTTGGATGAGTCTTTCTCTAAATGGACATGGAATGGATCTTAAAGGATTTCCATTGAATATGATGAATTTTTGGGTTCCTTGTATACATGTGATGTATGGCCAAATAAAGTGAGTTAGCCTCCTTTATACCAATTTTGGAGTCAAAATCAAAGGGGTTGACTATATTGGGAGAGAAAACAAATTGAAAAACCCAAAAATAGGTCCAAGTGTTAGCATGAATCCTTATGATATTCCTATGGGGGAGTATCCTATCATTGTTGAAGCACTTGAGATATTTTTACAATGGTTACATGTTACATTCATGGCAGTATTTTTCATTGATGTCAACATACTGAAGATTGGCAGAGTTTCAGATAGTGATTGAGACCGTATAGTTTGAAGAGTAAAGATGAGGTCAAGCACAGTTGGGGACATGTTCTATAGAATATCTTGATTTCATGGTTAAGTTCACATGAAAAAATTTGAAGACTAGTGATAGTTATTCAAGACTTAGAGAAAACAGTTTTCAGATAGAGATATCGAGAAGTCATTTCTAGTAATCGGGTTGTATCTCCTAACAGGGAGAGAATCTAGTTGAGAAAAGTTAGACAAAGGAAGAATTTATCCTAATGATGACTTCTATGAGTGTGCAAAGTCCAAGGTTGAACATTTGAAGAGTCATAAATAGTGTGAGCTAACAGTATTATGTAATTATGAAAATGTGATGTAATGTGTATTAGTGATGTCCTATATTATAATTGTAAATTGAGAAAGGCTCAATGTTGACTCAAAATGTCATCTAGGACTTGGTATAAAGGAAGGTTTGTTTCCTTAGTTTTAATAGATTAAATGTGGATGTAATTTTTTGAAGTGATATACAAAAATATAATGTAAGTGATCTAAGGGATTTGTTATGCAAGTAAGCAGATCTAGTATTGAGATCTAAGAAGTATTTGGTGCAAAAGAGGCATGGTAAGAGGAGAAAGAAATAGTATGAGTTTCTGAGATTAGTTTTATTTGGTATTATTATGCAAGGGATAATACAAAGGCTAGTTGGACAATGAGTTTGGTGGTCTTCCCCTAAAGCTATTTGGACAATGGGTCCTTCTTCCTTCTACAACTCCTAACAGGGTTGCCTAGAACCTGGTATGCAAGGTTGGGCAAGTTTTTGGAAAAATTGGGATTTGCTAAGGGTATTGTAGATAGTAACCTATATCTAATGAAATTAAAAATAGTTTATTTATTATTTTGATATTTGTGAATAATTGTTTGGCAAAATTAGGATTTTCAAAGGGTATTGTAGATAGTAACATGTATCTAAAAGAAATTGAAAATGGTCTATTGATTATCGTGATATTTGTGGATGATATAATTTTTGGAGGTGATGTTGAAGTAAGTGATAAATTTTTTGATGAAATGAAGAAATAGTTTGAGATGAGCATGATTGGTGAGATGAAGTATTTCTTGGGTTTACAAATTGTGTAGGATAATGATGGTATTTTCCTATCACAAACTAAGTAATTAAAAGACTTGCTAAAGAGATTTGGTTTATAAAGTTGTAAACTTGTTGGTATACCTATGGTAACTAGTCATAAATTATCTATCAAAGATGAGACACCTACTATTGAGAAAAAAAATTACAAATCTATGATTGGAGGTTTGTAATATCTGACTCATACAAGTCCACATATAGCTAATGTAGTTGGAATTCTCACAAGATTTAAAAATGATCCTAAGGAAACACATTATGCAGTAGTAAAAAAAGAACATTCAGATATTTGAAGGGTAGACCTAATTTTGGACTATGGTAACTTTACTTAATGTGCATATACTAATGCAGACTAGATAGGTAGTATGGATGGCAGAAGAGTACAAGTAGTGGAGAATTTTTCTTAGGATAAAGATTGGTTTCTTGGATAAGAAAGGAACAAGATTGCATCTCACAGAGCACAATAGAAGCAAAATATGTAGCACTAAAAATAATTGCATTCAGATAATGTAGATAAAACAAATGTTGAAGGATATTGGAGTTGATTTATAGAACCTAATATCATAAATTTTGATAACACAAGTACATTGAGTATGTCTAATAATGTTGTGTTACATTCTAAGACAAAACACATATCTATTAAGTATCATGTTTTGAGAGGAAAGTTGCAGAGAAAAAGATTAGACTATAATATGTTAGTATAAAAGAGGAGATTAAAGCTATATTTACAAAGCCTTTACCTAAGGATAGATTTGAGATTTTGAGAGGTATGCTTGGGGTTATGCCCCTTCCTACTTCAAAGTAGATGATGCAGATATTGCATCAATCTAGTGGTAATAAAGTACTACTTTATTATATGGATTGAATGCTTGATGCTTCCTCTATGGGGGAGTGTCTGTGTTTGAGTTGAGCCATGAAGGACTAGATGGATAATTGGTATTTCAATAGTTTATTTTGACACTTAAGCTGATTTTAGATTTAAGAAATAGATTGACATAATGATACCTTTTTCATTGATATCAATGGGGGAGAGAAGTATATGAAAAACATCTTCTGGATTTCGAGGAGATTTGTTCATGAGATAAAGAAAATATTGATGTCAATGGGGGAGAGATGATTATGTGAGAGACTAATTTGATCAATGAAGAGGATTTGAAAAGAAGACTACTACAATAGTGGAGTTGTTGTAGCAGAGTGGTATGTTTGGTATTCTTAGAACTTAGATGTTTTTCATCTATGTTGTCATCAATACCAAAGGGGATAATTATTAGCATGAATGTTGATGTTATTCCTATGGGGGAGTATCCTAGCATTGCTAAAGAATTGGAGATATTGTTACAATGGTTACATGTTGTATTCATGGTAGTATTTTTCATTGATGTCAACATATTGAAGATTGGAAAAGTAGCATACAATGTTTGAGACTATATGGTTTGATGAGTAAAGATGAGGTCAAGCACAGTTGGGGACATGTTCTAGAGTGTCCCAATTCCATGGTTAAGTGTGGATGCAAAAATTCAAAGACATGTAACATTTATTCGAGAATTATAGAAGACACCTTATAGACAAAGTTCCTGAGAAGTAATTTCTAGTAATCAGTTTGTATCTCCTAACATTGATAGAATCTAGTTGAGCAAAGTTAGACAGAGGAAGAAGACTACCTAATGATGACATCAATAAGTGCGCAAAGTTTGAGGTTGCACATGTGAAGAGTTGTGAAGACACTGAGTCGAAAGTATTATGTAATTATGAAAATATGATGTAATGTGCATTAGTGAGGTCCAATATTATAATTGTTAAATTGAGAAAGGCTCAAGGCTGACTCAATAGGACTTGGTATAAAGGAAGGTTTGTTTCCTTGGTTGTAATAGATGGAATGTGGATGTGATTTTGTGAAGTGATATATGAAGTATAATGCAAGTAAGCGATCTAAGGGATTTGTTATGCAAGTAAGTGGATATAATAGTGAGATCTAAGAAGTATTTGGTGTTGAAGAGGCATGGTAAGAGGACAAAGAAAGAGTATGATTTGTCGAGATTAGTTATATTTGGTATTATTCTACAAGGGATAATACAAAGGCAGTTAGAGAGTGAGTTCGGTGGTGTGCCCCTGAATTTTTTTGGACAGTGGGTCCTTCTGCGTTCTACAACTCCTAACAGGGTTGGCATAACTCCTAAAAGGGTTGGAATCTCCTCATAGGGATTCAAAGTATCCTAACAAGGACTGATATGTACTGAATGTATTTCATTGGCTCCTAATAGCATCCATCCTCTTACAAGGAATTTATGTATTAGTACATTATTTTGTGGGTATCATCCCCATAGGAGTTTTCCCTCTGATCAAGGGTTTCCTTAGTTAACATAACTTGAGGGTTTTGGGCCTCATGATGCCTTCCAAGGTCTTGGGGATGCAAAAAGGGTTATAGTGATATTATAGCTATTTATTATTATTTTTTAGTTTGGAGGTTAATTCGCTTATCTCTATTTCCTTTTTTCTTGTCTTTTTCTTATTTTATGATTCATTATTCTTGGTGGAATATTTACTAGTCCATTTTAATTATTTTTCTTAATTCTTATATTGCTTTATATCTTTTGTACTTTTACTTTTCTTTTGGTTATTACTTTTCATTGTTACTATTAATATTATCATTTGTTTCTATTATTGTTTTATTTGTCTTATTTTTTTTTATTGTCCTTTCACCTTTTATGATTTTTTTCTTTTGTGTTTTCATTCATTTTTATTGTTTTTTCTTCTTTGTTTAATTTTGAGGCTTTCTTAATTTAGTTTCTCTCCCTTTGTTTCTATTCATTTAATTATATAGTCAAGGTTTTTAGTACACTTGGTTTTAGATTTTTATTTTTCTTCTCTTGTGTCCAAGGCAACCTTTAGTCTAAGTCTTTTCTCATGATGTATGTCATTTCCCCTTGTCTCCTTCTTCTTATTATATTAGAATTGAAACTAGACCATACATCATGCTCTTTATGCTCTCTTCCATCATGATGATGGACTACATAGTGTGATCCTAAATGTTGATGCAAAAACTTAGACATAATTAAAAATCCAAAAAGACAAGAAATTTTACTTCTTGTGGTTGGGTTTTCTAGTGTAGTATATGGAAACATTGAATGACTTTAAATATTACATAATCAAGATATGGATTTGTCATGCTAACCTTTGGATAAATAATTAATATTATCTGAGGATGTAAATGCAAAAATAACTAACAAAAAAATTAATTGAGGGTGGTCATCCTCTTTTCAAATTACCTATCAAGTAACATGATATACTTGCTCTAAAAAATAGCAACATGATCTCATGATGAAATCAAATAGTGTCATTTTCTTACACTTTTTGTGTTGCTCTTTTATTTTTCTATCAGAATAAAAATGGTAGCTTGTGATTAGATATTTTATTGTAGTATATGGAAGCATATAAAAAATAAAACTAAATAATCAAGATATAGATTTCCCTCATTGAATTATCAATAAATCTACAACTTATATATTTGCAAAATCTCACATCTCATCAAGCCAATGTCATTTCATTGGGATAAGCATGATTGATTGAGAAATTGAAGACACATAATTCATTTCAAATAGTATAAATTTAGTAACAACAAAAATATATCTCTTTGTGGCTAGCCATAATTCAAATAAGAGTTGAACATGCATTTAAGTCCTACCTAACAACATGTAGGAAGCATCAATAGAGGTGGTTGGAAAGATGTCAATAAGGTTGGTTAGAAAGATGTAAATATAAAAAATTGGAGTCCTTTTACCTATTTGAACTCATTTCCTCCAATTTCATTTGCTCTAAAAATATCTCAAATGTCAAAAATTAATTCAAGTTAATAAAGATAGGTCCAAAAAATACCCCACGAAATGTTATTTCATTCAACATAAATCAATAAAAATTGATAGAATAATCCATATTATTAAAAATATTAATAAATTAAATGATAGAGAAGGTTTAATTGCAACAATAATTGATTAAACTTTTTAATTTAATTAATTAACAAGTTACTTTGGAGAAAATGGAGATAAATTTGAGCATTTTCAACTATCAATACTAAAATTGCATCTTGTAATTAGGATTTCATAGAACCACTTAAATTATTATAATAATAATAATGCATGAACAAGATATAGATCTTCCTATGCCAACCTTTAGGTAAATAATTGATATTTTCACAAATCTAAATACAAAAGAATTGAGAGCATATAAATAAATTGAGGGTTGGACTTATCTATCAAGTACATGGCAATCTACATGCACTCAAAATCCCAATATTGCCTCACAATATAATGCAATCAAATTTTGTTATGTTTCTTCCAAATTTTAGATGTTTATTTCTTTTGCTATCACAATCTAAATGATATCTTATGATTAGATTTTTATTGTATTACATGGAAGCATAAAAATCACAAAAAAGTACATAGTCAAGAAATGAGTTTCACCTTAACCTCTCAATATATTTGCACCTTACACATTTCATAAATGTCACATCATTCAATAGGTGAGCATCATTAACTTAAGAACTTTAGGACACATAATTTATTTAAAATGTTTTTGAATTAAAAAGTAGCCAAAACAAGGGGGCTGGCCCATAACCAGCAGCAAATTACCACCAAGCAAAATTACCTCCTACCACATTTAACACAAAAACATTGTTCGGAATCACAACAAAAAAAACTATCAATAGACATAACACAACTACTGCATGTACTAGAACTTATAAAACTAAGAAAGTATAAAAACAAAGGCACTACCGCCTTAAACCCAGCAAAGTTCAACAACCGCCGGAAAAAAAAAAATTTTAAATTAAATTAAAATATGTTATAAAGTTAATAACAACAAAAAAAAAATCTTCTTTTGATTGCCCATAATTAAAATAAATTAAACATACATTTAAGTCTTAGCTAATAGTAAGTAGGAAACATTAGCAAGATTGGTTGGAAAGATGTGAATAGATAAAGCTAAATTCCTTTTACACATTCCAACTCATTTGTTCTAGATTGTTTCTCTAGAACATTACATTAACTGCTAATAAAAAATAGATCTAAAATAATAAAATTTTCTTTTCATTGAATATGAATTAATAAAATATATAAAAATTTATAAAATATTATCAAACTCAATAGGAAAAATACAACCTACTAAGTTTATATTAAAAACTGCCTACTAAGTTTATATTAAAAACTGTTGAAATCAATAAAATTCTGACAATAACAACTCACTAAGGAATTGAAAATAATAATCAAAATTTCAAATTTCATTTACTTAAAAAGAAATTGTATCCACTCACCCCAAATTTGGCTTATACATTTAAATTATTGTGTCTATGACATCCAAGAAAAAGAGTTTGTAACCTTTGATGATTAATTTATGATTAATTAAATGAGGCACTTTTAGATTTTGTAAACTAGTGCCTTTGTATTTCAATCTAGTGGTTTGACATGTTCGCCACTTCCACCCAAGGCTGACAAATTTTTGGATTTATTCAATTTAAATATAATTTCCTAAAAAGATAAAATAGCCTTTTTTATTAAGTGACACGAAAGCTTCACATTTCAAGTATCTCTCCACATCTTCCACGCAAAGGCTGAAAAATCTCTCCTCGTGCGTGAGAAACAGACGGGGAAACTTGAGCGAAACGACAAGTAATAATAAAAGTTGGGATATTTCCCGGTATTTTCTTATACCTTTCGGAGTTGACACAAGTCTCATTCATTTCATCTTTTTTTTGACAATTATGTTTTGTTTTTATGCCTTTACAACTCCCTTTTCCTTGCCAAGGGCATTAATTTGACATCACTAGAATTTGAGTGATGATGTGTGTCTTTCCTTTTTCTATGATATTCCTATGATAAAACATCAAACACTTAGATATTTTTGTGGACAAAATGAAAGGCTCTCCATTGTGCTATTTGTCTGTTTTTACAAATGAAAGCATGGATATTATTTATTCTTAAAGTTTTGGATCCATTTATGCTTCTACATTATTAGAGTTTGAAATTATATATGATATGTGTTCTTCATTTTAAGTTTCATTTTTAAGTATATTATATCTTAGGTTCTTACTTTTTATTATAGGTCATTGTTAACTTGTTGATATTTTAAAAATAAGTTTTATTATAGATAAGGATATGTCTTATATGAAAATATTATATCTTTGTATGAACTTTTTTTTTAAAAAAATTCTTTGGTTTAAATGGAGAGGCAATGATGGATTTATTGTTTTTAATTAAAAAGTAGCCAAAACAAGGGGGTTGGCCCTTAAAACAGATAAACTGGTTCGCAACCAGCAAATTACCACCAACCAAAATTACCCCCTACCACTTTTAACACAAAAACATTGCTCAGAAGCATGAAGATAAAAGTATCAACATGCATTAAACAACTATTGCTTGTACTAAAACTACTAAAACTAAGAAAGCATAAAAACAAAGGCACAACTGCCTTAAACCCAACAAAGGTCGACAACCAACAAATTAAAAATAGAGAGCCATGAAGAAAACACCCTAAGGCTTCTTGGCATCCTTCCCCTTAAGGAGGATTGTTTCCCAGTCTTCAACAAGGAAGTCAAACAGCATTCTGGAATCCTCATTGGTCAGATCACCATTTTAGTCCTTTAGCAGATGTAACATGGTAGCAACAGCATGCGATACCTTAATAGTGAATTTAGCCAAGAGATGCATGCTTTCCTCCAGGGCATAGATTCTCTCCCACAGCTCATTGCCAGCCATCTTTCGAACCTCCTCAATGACCTCCTTCTTGTCGCATTAGAAGTCATCCACATGCTCCTTAGTGACATCTTGCACTATCAGGGGGTTCGGTATAATATTATCCTTGGTAGAAACCCTAGCAAGAGAGGAAATCATAATAGGGAAGGCAACTCTATCCACAGTATCAAGGAATTGGTCTCGAGCAAGGTCTACACATCCCATCACTATGGAGGCCGAAACATGTGTCATCTCTTTCCCCCCTTTAATCACACCTCCCAAGCCAAACCTTGAGGAATAAAAAACCTCCACTTCCTCCTCCATATTCCCCCCACCAAAATTCGAAGACTTTTGTTTAATCATTTGTTTAGGGTGTCCCATATCCTCTGAATTTGAATCCTCCTCCTACGAGGCCCTAGATCTTAACTTCCTTTTTGCTTTGGATTTCGCAATCCTCTCTAACCTCCTCCTACCACCTCTCCCCTCATTCTTCGAGTCCTTTGAGTCCTCGGGTTCCTTCTCTTTTCCTTTTTGTGACTTCACTTTTTTACCCAGGGGGAGAGCTCAGTCTCCATAGGGGACTCACTAAGCGAAGGTTGGGGGGGTTAGGGGCTCTAAGAACCGTGATCATAAGAGGGATTTGTTGGGGGTGGGGGTTGGGGGGAGCAAGGATATCAGTCTCAACAATCCTAGGGGGGACCAAAGCAAGGTGGAATTGATAAAGACGGAATATCAACCCTTGATACAGAATGGTATAATTAACCCCCTTCCTCATTTTTTCTTTAACATCGGCAAGTGTATCAACCAAATCATGTAAAAGAAAAAATGGAATAGAAATGTAATCACAGTGACGGAAATGGTTCAGAAGAGGGAAATGGTAATAATAGAAAGCACCATACCTCCCTTCAAGCGTTAAATACTTCATCAACACCAGACAAACTTTGTTCCAGGGCTCCAGAAGCTTCTCCCTCATAAACCCTCCTCTGTGGTGAATGGGTTCCTCGCCCTCTAGGAAGAAACGATTCAAACTCGCTTCATCAACCACCCTAGTCACTTTTTGCCATTTCCTTTCCTTCATAACAAGACCCATCACTAGAGAGATAACTTCCTCTAAAATATGAAATGAGATACCATTAACCGTGAGTTTTCTATCCTCCCAAGAATTAACGAACTACAGGGAACAACTTTCATGATATTCATTCAGTACCTCCATGAATGGGATAAATCCTCCCTCCTTCAACATATACCAAACCAGTGGCTTCCTAGCATTGTCCTCTATTATAGAAGGCTCAATTCGTAGAAGATCACCTCCATCTCTGCAATTTTCCCTAGAAGTCTCTCCTTCTCCCAAACCCAGAGGCAATTAGTAAGAATGTAGTCACACTTAGGTGCATAAATAGTGGGCCTTAAGAATTCATAAAGGCCTTTATTGTTGTGAATAGTTGTGTCTCATCTAGACATAGTTGTCACATGTCAACCACCTTTATCTCAACTCCAGTCTTTTCCATCATTCCCAATAAGCCCAAACCATTTAAAATTTGAACTTTTGCTCATCACAAAGTACAAGGACACACACAACAAAAAAACATTAAAAATACACTCATATCAAACTTTGATATTCTTTCCATTTCAAACTATGTAAATTTATTATCACAAGCACCTTTTCTACTATTCCTTGCCATCTGTCCATAATGACTTTGCCTCATCTGTTGACTTAGCAATGAGTCACTATAATTTTAAAAAATCCTCTAGCTAGAGTTAGTCATGCTTAATTTCTTTAATCACTAAATCTCTTACCAAGTTTGGTAAGGCTTTAAATTCCCTCCAACATCGTAGGTCCTTCACACTTAGACCTAACATCGCCATGCCATTAGCCACCCCATTTCACTCCCAAAAAATATGATGCAATTTAAATCTTTTCAAAATAATTAATAACTGTTTGATGTCTTCAACAATTCTTTTAATTGCCCAACCTCCATTCATGATGCCTTTTACAATTTCAATAATAATTTTTGAGTCATCTTCAATCTCCATGTTTTCGCATCCAACATTGATCACCATTTTTAGACCCCAAAACAAAGCCATAGCTTCCACAATATTGTTGGAGACTTTCCCCACATGTATGTCATAGGCCAAAAGCATCCTTCTCTTGCTATCTTCGACTATACCTCCACCAATCAATCTCTCCTTTCTAGCAGCACCATCAAAGTTGAGCTTAACTCAGTTCTCTCTCAGGGGTTTCCATCGTGTCTTTTTCCTTGCTAGTAGATTGGAATTGTCAATCTCCATGAGCCCCTCTTCTAGACACCAGCTCTTTGAAATCCTAATTTCTATCTAATTAGGGGGGATCTTTGGTTTCCTCCACTTTCAACTCTTCATATTTTTGACTAGAAGTTTGCAAATCATGTCTACAACAACAACCTCACTTCTCTCTTCATTCTTGAATGCCCTATTATTTCTCTCCATCCAAATACCCTAGAAAACTCTGGGTTGGTTTACTTTCCACATTCGAGTAAGGAGGAGGTAGGCAAAAGACCTTGCCAACTCTCAACAAATTGCTCAATTCCCCTACTAAAAACCCAATCCAAATCTAGTTTCTGTAATAATCTCCCCCATACATTAGAAGCATAAGGAATGTGTGGGCAATATTCTCCTCTGCTCTCTTGCACAAGTAGCATCTGTTGGATAATTGGAATCCCCTTTTCATGAGATTATCAATAGTGAGGATTTTCCCATGAATGGTGGTACATTAGAAAATGTAGATCTTTAGGATCAAATGGTTGAACCAGATATTCCTCCACTAATTAGGCTCTAAAAAAATTTCAAACATTAATTTATAAGCAGACTTGACAGAGAACTCCCTCATTGAGGTAGCCTTCTAGATAAAAGTATCATTCTGGATTGCTCTTGGGACCTTCAAAATTTTCATTTAGCTCCTCAATCAACTCCTCACCATCGAAGGCATTCTATTGTAGTTCAACCTTTTCCACTTCCTCCTCGGGCCAATAAAATTGACAACATTACTCTCCACCTGGTCGTATAGGTGATCCCGAAGGAAGCCATACTTTGTTCTGGTCAAAGGTTTGTCAGCAAGCCATGTATCCTCCCAAAAATTAACCTGATTTCTATCACCCACCAACCACCTCACACCTTCCCTCAAAAGACTTTTGTTTCTCAATATATTACCCCAAACCTTAGATCTCATTGGAAGATCATTTCTCCAAATGCAATGAGAAAAATTCAAATTTCCTAGATACTTGACTTTCAAAATTTTACACCAATTAGCCTCCTCCTTCACCAAATTCCACCCCACCTTCATGAGAAGCACATTATTCAAATTAAATATCCTTCTAACTCCTAAACTTCCTCTGCTCTTAGGTTTACAAACTGTATCCCAGCTAACCAAGCTTAACCTATTCTTCTCACTTCCTCCTGACCAAAGGAAATTTTTTTGGATTTTCTCCAATTTATCTACCACACTTTGAGTGATTTTGAATAGAGAGAGGAAATACACAGAAATTCCTTGAATGGATGAAATCAAAATTCGAAGCTTACCCACACAACTCAGGGTTTCACCTTTCCACCCGATCAACTTCTTTTCTAGTTTTTCCAGAATGGTATTCCAAAAGTTATTGCTTACATCTTTCATAGTCAAAGAGAGCCCCAAATATGTATTAGGGAGCAAGGTAGTATTAGACCCTAGAATATTTAAGATCCTCTGCTGTATATCTAGAAGAGTGTTAAAGAAGAACACCTTACTTTTATCCAAATTAAGTTTATGTCTCATATTAATAGCATAAACTTCCAAGACAACTTTCCAAGCCTTGGCTTCCACCACAGAGGATTCCCTACTTAGGAAAGTGTCATCCATAAACTATTGTATCACCTCCAATGAAAGCATGGAAGCGGGCTTAATACCTTTGATCTCACCCCCTTCCATCTTTCTCAGGAAAGCCCTACCCAGCATTTCCACCACCATAAAGAATAGGTAAGGAGAGATAGGGTCCTCGTGTCTTAGCCCTCTATCCCCACCAAATTTCCCCCAAGGAGAACCATTCACCAACACCAAATAATTAACAGTCTCTATCATTGATTTAACCAACCTTATAACCTTCTGACTAAAACCAACTTTAACCATAACATCATACAAGAAGGTCCAGTTGATCCTATCATAAGCTTTTGAGATATCATGTTTCAAAGCCATACCTAAATCACCACTCTTCTCCATTGAGTGAAGCACCTCATGAGTAGTTATGGCGGCATTAAGGATTTGACACCCTGGTACAAACCCATTCTAGGTTTTCCTAATAAATTTGTACACTAGCGGTTTTAGCCTATTCACCGTAATTTTAGAAAAAAATCTTATAAGTAGTGTTACAAAGGCTAATCGACTTAAAATATAAGAGAGCCCCCATGTCCTTGACCTTAGGGATCAGGACAATAAGAATTTTATTGAGTTACTTGAGAAGCTTCCCAGTTATGAAAAAGTCACAAGCAGCCTAGAGTAGATCTGTTTTAATCATCTCCTAGAAGTGTTGGAAAAAATCTAGGGGAAAACCATCAGGGCCTAGGGATTTATAAGATTTCATAGAGAAAATAGCTTTGTGAACTTCCTCCTTAGTGACCAACTGTGTTAGTTCCTCATTCTCCTCCATCGAGATCATTGTGGGTATAGAAATAATCAGCCATCGTCTGTCCTCCTCCTTGAAATTTCTATGCTCCTCTTTATAAGAGTTCTTGAAGTAAGCAGTAGCCCAGCTACCAATATCTTCAATTTTTGTAAGCTTCACATTATTATCATCTTTGATAGCATCAATAGTGTTTCTCCTTTTATGGATGGATGTCAACCTGTGAAAAAAAGTAGTATTCATATCCCCCAGCTTGAGCCATAAAACCCTTGATCTTTGCTTCCAGAAGTTCTCCTCTCTGATCATTTTATCTTTCCAAACCTTCCTACAATTTTTCTCTTCCAGAATCATATCTTCTGAGGCTAAGCCCTCCCCTGTAATTTTTTGGAGCTCCTCTAACTTCCTTTCCACCTCCTTAGTCTTAAAGATATCCCCAAAGAATTTGTTTTGCCAAGGTCAAATATTCCTAATATTCTCTAGTTTAGCAGAGAGTCTGCACATTGCAATTCCTTCCACATTAATCCCCACCACTCCACCACCTGAGCACCAAAGTCAAGATGAGATTGCCACATTATTTCATATCTAAAGGGTCTTGGGGCCCCCTGAAACATCTATTTCCAATTAAAAATTATGGGAGCATGATCTGAGACTGTCCTGGGTAATCCCGTGATGGATTTATTGTTGTTTCTTAGTCTCATTGTATTTGACTGAAGCATAGGGACATGTTGGGAAATATTGATCCTAAGATTTAGGGGGTGTGGCTACAAAATGGTTGGGAATTATTGATCCTTACCCCTACAATCCATTTGGAAGGCTTGAAAAAATGTTTGTTGATTTCTTTAATGGAATGATTCCTCTTTGCAACATGGTTTTAGTTTTGCATATTCATCAATTTGGTGGAACAAGTTTGTTCAATACCATAATCAGCCACTTGTTATTTGTTTAAGAAAGGTGTATGAAACTTTAAGGATATTTGGGACTTTATTTTTTCTGAGTATGCATCATGGCTAAAGATTAAAAATGAGCTTGATATAGATAACAAGTATAAATCATTTATCATATTTCTCTATTCATTAGTTCCTCTCGAGTTGTGCATTAAAATATGCACTCAAGAGAATGCAATTTTTGTAAAGATTGGAGAAGGTTTTCTTCATCTCATTTTAACAATCTTTAGCCTAAGAAAGTATGTTTGCATTGCTTACGTTGTTGGTTTATCCTTCCTTGTCTCAATCAAAAATGGAAATGCAGATTTAGTATGAAAAGATGGATCAACATGAGTGCACAAGTTTGGAAATCCAAAGCTGATGTGGATTCTCAATTACTACTCTAGAATGTTTTACACCATAAATTACCAATAGGTGACAAAACAAAAATACATTGCAGTACAACCAAGTAGTTGCCCCTTTTGTATGCATACTAAAGATATGAAACATATATTTTGAGACTATCCCTCCATTAAACAACAATGGAATGTTATCTTTAAAATCTTTTCAGCTATTTTTCACCATAAATGGAATTCAAAAGAATATATATTTGGCCTTAGCTTGCATAACAGTGTTATTGTTGATTATATTAGGAAATTTATTTTAATATATATTTGGGAAGCTAGATGCACTATTATTTTTTCAAATAATTATTTGTAGGAAAGGGACATCTTATTATTGTACTCTGATATAGTTTTTTAGACTATTTTTTGTTGTCTCACATTTCAAATTTATCTAAAAGGAATCCTTCAACAATGGCATAACTACAACAACTTAAAGACAAAGTGAACTAGTTTTAAAGTAATTTTCATGTGGATCTTTGCAAAGTGTTTCATCATGTTCTTTCACTGTAATGCCAACTATAGGCCTATTTTACAAGTGGTATGTCATGTCCCATTTGTATTGTATTCTCATTATTGATTTGTATAAACTATGTATCCCTCTTCCAACTACATTGTGTAGCTATTATTATTTGTAACTTTGCCTTGATTCAATATTAAAGAGAAAGACATTCGTTACTGAAGATAAATATATCTTTTATGGAAAAGTTATTTTATAACACAATTTTATATAATTGACTAATATCCACCTCTACTGATACAAATACTTATATTATTGAACATGTGCTTTCTAATAACCAAATGGCCTTTGATGGTGATGATTAGCTAGGTGGAAAAGATTTATCATGTGTTAGAGATGCTTTAAGTGTTGTTTATCAATGATGTCATATAGGTCTTAATAATATACTTATTGTATACCTCTTCATAATATATTTTATTGTATCTCACATAAGCCTGGTGTTTATGGATGTGTATGTTTTTAGTGCATTACCTTCATGTCTATGTGATAATGTTTACTTTTCTACTTTCCATATTAAACCTATGGACACTTATAATGTAGATATTGTATACCAAAAATAGGGTACTCTTCTATAAATCATTATACTTAAACATATATATGATGAAGATAATCTCAAGAGGCGACTTATAGCTTTCTTTCTATGATGTGCAAGAGCTATGATATTATGGATCTCAAATGAACCTAGCTATGCAACCCTTGCAAGGTGCACCATAAAATGGAAGATGTAAATAGTAGATGCAAGAGTTCCAAGAGTGCCAATATCCAAGAATACAATGCAAGATGCAATCTTAACTAGAATGAGATGCAAGCTAACAAAGAGTTACAAGAACCACCTAGTTAAGCTATGTAAGCTAAGATAAAGCGTAAAGGAAACTAACCTAAAGAGTATGTCATGATGTAAGTAGAATGAAGACTAGATAAGAATGCAACAATGCAAGAAAACCCCAAGTGCTCCAAATACTCCAAAAGATATAAGAAAACTTGCAGATCATAACGTTAGTATGAAAGCATAAGATATGAGAGAATAAGGAGAGAGCATCCTTTTAAAGAAAAATGGATGATGAAGATTAAGAGTCATAATCAAGGGCGGAGAATGAGACTTGAGTGGTCCATGTGCACAAGAATATCACCTAACAAAGATAAACGGTGGTATTTAAGAGGCAAAAGATATCTTGAGGAGAATAAAGATTCCACCCACCTTGGAAAGTGTTCCCCTCATGTGAGACAAAAATGCCTTTTCTTTTATTTTTAAAATAGGAATAATACTTTTCATGTGCACACCTAGGATAAGTAGGACTTTAGGGATTTTATTTAATTCAAAGGGAGCAAATTCTTACAATTAAATAAGAGACTTAGGATAAAGTGGTCAAACCATAGGTAAAAATTGAATAAACAATAAAATGATGATTTGATAAAATAAAATAAAGTAATAGATAAATAGAAAAAATGCTAGAAAGGGGGCTCATAGTCTAGATGACCATTTTGGGTGATTACATTTGTCCCTCTTTGACTAATGTGTGATCGATCTGGGAACAAATTAAGTCAATGAATGAAGAAGCCAAGATAGCAGCTGACAGATAGATCTAACTTTGAAGAATAAACCTCAGAGAGATAGATGGTCCTAAATGCATAGTTAATGAGCAGCGAGACTGAACACTATGAGAGCTAGATCTAGAGAAAATGGGAAGGTTAAGCATCTTCCCTAGAGAGATAGCTAGATCAAGAGTAAATAAGAGACTTGGGATAAAGTGGTCAAACCATAGGTTAAAATCAAATAAATAATAAAATGATGATTTGATAAAAAAAAATAAACAATAGATAGATTAAGCAAAAGTGCTAGAAAGGGGTTCATAGTCTATATGACCATTTTTGGGTGATTACATTTACCCCTCTTTAACTAATGTGTAATCAATCTGGGAACACATTAAGTCAAAGAATGAAGAAGTCAAGATAGTAGTTGATAGATAGATCTGACTTGAAGAACGAAGCTCAAAGAGATTGATGATCCTAAATGTATAGTCAATAAACAACAAGATTGAACACTAGGAGAGATTGATCTAGAACAAATGGAAAGGTCAAGAATCTTCCCTAGAGAGATAGCTAGGTCAAGAGTAAATGTAAAGGTCAAGCATATGCTCCTAAGAAATAGATGTAGGTAAAAAAGAAATGATAGAGTATTCTTGCCCCCTCAAGATTGAAATCAAAATGAGGTTGAGGAGATGCAAAAAGAGCTACATTTGATCAAATCAAGATAAAGAAAGGTCCATAATCATAGATAAGTGATTACAACCAAAGAGTGACCACCAAACAATGAAGATATGCCCTAGTTTGACTAAGTTTGACCAAGAAAGGTAAAGTGTCAGAATTAGGACAAAACAAGAAGAAAGATGAAATGAAATGAACAAGAAGAGAAAAGAAGAGAGTAGAACTGATGTAGAAATGAAGAAATAAAGACTACCTCAAAAGATTCAAAGATTTGGACTCAAAAGGGTTAGTCAACTGCACAAAAGAAGGAAGAGTTTAAAAATGCAATTTTGACCATCAAGATGAACCCATATTTTGACTTTGGTTCCAAAAATGGATCTAGGAAGTTGAAATTAGGTAAGGATGTAGTTTTTGCACAAATCCGAGTAGTTAAAAAATTAGGTAAAAATGAGATCAAAAGGCATAAGGGGTCCAAAAGGGTAGACAGATTTGATGATATGATTAACTCCTTGTGACATGAAAAAAAAATGAGATCAAAAGATCAAAAGAAGGTGAAGACATGATTGAGAAGAATCAAGATGATGAATGTAGTTGAGCTGACACATCCATGAAAGATAAAGAAGACTCTGTCAACACACAAAATGAAAAGATAAGCTAAAATGGACCCTAGAATACAAGCTAATATAAAAAGGTAAAATTTCAATGGTTATATAAGTAGGTCCTAGTTTTTATCATTGAGCCTTATTAGGGGTATTGCAAGATCATACAATCATCACTAGCATAACTATGAAGATATAAATATGATCTATATTGGATAGGAATGTGGGAACCCAACCCATGAATAAAATACATGAAGGTGGAGATTATGGTGCAATTAGATTCCCTGAGTTTAGTGTAGTAAGATTATGCTTTCATAGAGATACAAAATGTTGAGATGGTCATAATTATAGTCTTGCAAAAAAATAGACAAGATGTAACTTTGAATATCCTAAGTGTCAAGTGGATCAAGAAAACTGCTCAAGACATGTATGATCAAATAAACTACACTCATAGATAGAAATCAAAGGAAAACACACCCTATGACCCTAGTTTTGTTGTTCATGAAATCCTCAAGAGAAAATTAAGAAGGGAACACTTAGCAAAGAAATCATCATAGACAACATACAAATAAAACATGCCAACAAGTCTCAACTAGTGTTTTGTTTAAGTGGGTGTGTGAAAGTCACATGAATGCCTTCCTAGGACTCAAGTGTGTCACTCATAAATATTGCAACATCCTAGACTAACAATGTATTCGGTAAGTGTTGAGAAGCACTCAATGTCAAGGGAATGTGTTAAAAAACATTGTTTGAGAGTTGTCAAAGAAACCCTAATAAGCTTAAACACTTTGTGCCCTCTTAGATGTGGATGAGAGTAAATTCCAAGCTAGGGAAGGAAAATCAATATGATATGGATGGTGTATAGAACAAAGCGAGATTTTGATAGACATAGATGCAAGGATCTCAACCAATGCCTATTTCCAAGTTTTCACTACTTGGTATGATTGACTAGCTTTGAAGAAAGATCATATCATTGTATTCCAGTGTTGAGTAAGGTGTAGGAAATGATGTATTAGCAAGATATTACATAAGATGGATAAGTAATAATGGACAAAAAATGATTAATGTGATCCTCAAAGACTGAATCCTCAAAGTTCCCAAGGTAGGGAATGAGTAAAATAATCTTATGAAGCAAGTTGTGAGTAAGTAGTGAAATTTGATGAGTGAAGTTGTTAGCATGAATGTTGATGCTATGAGAAAACATCGCAGAATAGTGTTATGACATTGTTTATCATTGATGACAACATAGTAAGACTGACAAAGTAGCAAACTGAGATTTATGCATTGAGGACATCACATTGTGTATCTACCCATGTGCAGTTAACAACATGTATTTGCAACGTGGTCAAGTGCATAGAACCTAAATCGACAGTGTACAGAAGATATTAATGATTTACAAAGATCCACAGGGAAACCGACCATTAGGAAAATAGTCTCTTTTGTATGATCAATATAACACATTGTGTTTGGAATGAAGGGTTGTGTAGTTAACTGGAGGAAGTACACTAACAACTAATGATGTCAGCAAGTGTGTAAGTATAGAAGTTGCACGAGTGGAATTTTGGTAACAACTATGAGCCGACAGCATTAATTAGATGTGTATTCATTTAATTAAATATGGAGCTGACTCAAAAGATTAATAATTGAGTAAGGTATAATGGAAAGATGTTTTCCAAGTTCTAGATATTATTATTGTGATCAAGAAGTAGAGAAGACTTGTGAATTGTGAAGTAGAAGAGTAGAGTAATCTGCTAATGCATTTAAGTGACCTTAAGGGTTACTGATGAGTTCTAGATCTATTTGCATGATCTTAAGGTGAAGGAGTCTGATGTACTTGATAGAGGAAGAGAAAATAAATTGTTCCACATCTATTATTCCAGAAGGAATAGTACTGAGATCAATTGGACAATGGGTTTGTTGATTTGATCCTAAAGTTGTTTGGACAGTGGATTTAGTTGCCTTCTTCAACTCCTAACAAGGTTGGAATCTCCTAACAGGGATTCAAAGTCTCCTAATAGGGACTCTTTGTACTAAGAATTGTAGTAGACTCCTAACAGGGTCTATCCTCTGACAAGGAATATTCAGATTAGTACATTATTCTGTGTGCATCACTCCCACTAGGGTTTTCCCTCTAATCAAGGGTTTTCCTAGTCAACATATCTGGTGTATGTGCATTTCTTTATGATTGTTGTTTACTTTGGTTGATAAAGTAAGAATTTGTTTAAGATTGATACATAACTAATTCACCCCCCCCCTCCCCCCTCTCTTAGTTATATTGGTGAACTATTACTTCTAATAATTGGTATTGGAGCATTAGGTCCTTGAAAGAAATTCTAACAACTTTGGGAGATCTATGGTGAATATGTTCAGAAAGGAAAGTCCTAGATTTGATGGCACAAACTATGACAGTTGGAAGGATAAAATGAAGACTCATCTCTTGTGTATGGGACCATGATATTGGCTTGTGACCAAGACATCCAAAAACATTGTAGAAGAAGAAAATCTTGAAACCTACACCAAAGAATAGAGAGAAGTATTTATGTGCAACATAAGGGCAAGAGAAGCAATACTGTCAGCATTACCTAAAAGTGAGTACAGTCAGGTAAAACTACTTAAAACTTCTCATGAAATTTGCAAAACTTTAGAAGCTAATTATGAAGGTGATACACATGCAAAAAGAGTTAGATTGCAAAATTTATATTGTGCATTTTGATGCTAGAATGATGGAAGATGAATTTGTGAGAAGCTATGTTGGAAGAACATCTAAGATTGTTGCAGGAATCACATATCTTAATGGAAAGAAATTTGATGATGAAGTAATATGGAATATCTTGAAAAGTTTGACACCACCTTTCAAGTTAGTGGCACAAATGATTCAATTCATGATACCTTGTACTACTAATTTCACCAAAGAGACATTGCTTGGTACATTGGAAGCTACAGAATTTGATCTGAAATAGTCTGGTGAATTGGAAAAAGTTGAGATAGCATTCATTAAATTAAACATCAAATCCATTTTAGAAAGGAGCACTAAAACATAGGGAGACATTGCTAGCAGTAGCAAATCCATTGAAGAAAAGATCCAAGAAGGAGTGACTCTTCTTGTGGAAAGAGAAAAATATGGTAAGAATATCTTTAAATATTGGACTTGTAATGAATATGGTCATTATGCATCTAAGTATCCTAAAAGAGAAAGGAAGTTTAAGGGTAGATTCAAATCTAGAAGATCTAGGAATTATTTATATGCTAATGAAGAAGAAGATGAAGAAGAACTTGATCAAAGAAAAAGTGAAGATGAATTAGGATTTGTAGCTATAAAAGAGGATGATCTTGACAAAGAAATCAAAGAAGAAAGTGTGCTAATTTCACAAGTTGAAAAGAAAGATTGGATCATTGATGGTGGTTGTTCACATCACATGACTGGTGATATGAGCAAGTTTGTCAAATTCAGAAGCTATGATGGAGGAATTGTCAGAGTAGGGAATAATGTAGCCTGTCATATTACAGGAATTGGATCTATAACACTTGATGGTAAAACATATATTGATGATGCTTATTTTGTTGATGGACTTAAGCTTAATTTTTTGAGCGTTGGATAGCTTATGGACAAAGGCTATCAATTGCAATTTGGTAATGATACATGCATTGTGAAGAACAAGGAAGGAAAACTACTTGGTACTAGCACAAAAACCAAAGATAATGTATTTCAGTTAAACTCCAGTGAAATAACATGTTTAGTAGCAAGGATTGACAACAGTTGGTTATGGCACAGAAGATTTTGCCACATTAACTTTGATAACATTGTGAAGGCCAGTAATACACTTGTTGTGAGAGATTTTCCCAACATCTCTAAGCCCACTAACACTATTTGTAAGGAATGCATTTTGGCTAAGCAAAAAAGAGTCTCATTTCCTAGCAAGCAGTTTTGTACTACACAAAAGCTGGAACTGGTACATACAGATTTGAGTGGTCCTGCAAGAATAAGAGGATTCTGTGGAGAAAGGTACTTTATGATTTTTTTTGATGATTTCACTAGAATGATGTGGGTATCTTTTCTTAGAGAAAAATTAGAAGCATTTGAAAAATTTAGGATATTTAAGAACAAGGTTAAAAATGAATTTCGAATTAAGATTAAATCTTAAGATCAGACAAAGGAGGAGAATTCACCTCTAGAGAATTCAATATCTATTGTAAAAAACATGGTATCAAGAGACAACTATCCTCACCCCATACACCTGAGCATAATGGGATTGTTGAAAGAATAAACAAATCAATTGTTGAAGTAGCAAGAGCTATGTTATTTGAGAATGATGTACCAAAGACCTATTGGAAAGAAGCAATGAAGGAAAAACTCCAGTAGATAATTAAAAATAACACATGGGAATTAGTTCCTAGACCCAAGGACAAAAATGTGATTGGCACTAAATGGTCATTTAGAAATAAAATGAATGAACAAGAAGAAATTATTAGAAAAAAGGCAAGACTTGTGTGTAAAGGCTACTCTCAGCAAGAAGGAATTGATTATGAAGAAACATATGCACCTATAGCAAGAATGGAAGCAGTCAGAATATTTCTAGCATATGCAACAAACAAGAATTTTAAGGTATATCAGATGGATGTCGAATCAGCATTCTTGAATGGAGAACTTGAATAAGAAGTTTACATTGAGCAACCAGAGGGTTTTCCTTTAATAGAAGAAAAGGACATGGTTTGTAGACTAAAGAAAGCATTGTATGGATTAAAACAAGCACCAAGAACTTGGTATGCAAGATTGGACAAATACTTAGCAAAGCTTGGATTTGCTAAAGGAACAATAGATGGTAACTTGTACTTAAACAAATTAGAATATGGTTTACTGATAATTTTTTTTTTTTTTGATGACATCATTTTTGGTGGAAATGATGAAGCCTGTAAAAAATTCTTAGAGGACATGAAGAATCGGTTTGAAATGAGCATGATAGGTGAAATGAAATTTTTCTTGGGATTGCAGATTGTTCAGAACAAAGAAGGTGTCTTTATTTTTCAAACCAAGTATTTAAAGGATTTACTGAAAAGATTTGGTTTAGAAAGTTGTAAACATGTTGTAACTCCTATAGTAACTAGTCATAAATTATCTAGCAAATATGAGATGCCTACTATTGAACAAAAGAAGTACAGATCTATGATTGGAGGATTACAGTATCTGACCCACAGCAGACCAGATATAGCCAATGCAGTTGGAATTGTGGCAAGATTCTAAGCTGATCCTAAGGACTATCACTATGCAGTAGTAAAAAGAATATTTAGATATCTAAAAGGAACATCAGATTATGGTATTTGGTATGATAGAAATAGGTACTTTACTTTCTATACCTATACAGATGTTGATTGGGCAAGAGATAGGGATGACAGTAAAAGCACTAGTGGAGGAGCATTTTTTCTTCGAGAAAGATTAGTTTCTTGGCTCAACAAGAAGGAAGATCATACCTCACAAAGTACTATAGAGGCAGAGTATGTTGCAACAGCAAACAATTGTAATCAAGTCATATGGATGAAGCAGATGATGAAGGATATTGGAATCACATTCATAGAACCTATTATCATTTACTGTGATAACACAAGTAAAGTCAACATGTCTAAGAATCCTATTTTGCATTCTAAGACTAAGCACATTGCTATAAAATATCATGTGCTGAAAAAAAAAGTTGCAAAGAAAGAAATTAGATTGGAATACATTTGTACTTAGGAACAGATTGCAGACATTTTCACAAAGGCCTTACCAAAGGATACATTTGAGTACCTGAGAGGTATGCTTGGGGTTATGCCCCTAGCTAGCTCAGAGTAAAAGATGTAGAGGTGCATCAGTCTAGGGTACATAGTACCATTGTTAGACTAGACTGAATGATGATGCTTCCTCAATGTGGGAGTATCTGTGATGAACAGAGTCAGTCAAGGACTCTTGGTAATAGGTAATTAGTATACAACAATATCTTTAGATACTTTTTTTATTCAATCATATGCAAAGATTATAAAGCAATAGACCGACTTGTGGTCATGATAATAGGTTGTTATTTGTTCAATTCCTACCTTTGACATTGATGTCAATGGGGGAGAGAGAAAGATGTGAAAAACATTAAAAAAGGAGAGAAAGTAATATGAAAAAAAAAAACTTTCACTATGGGGGAGTAGTGTTGAAGGACTTACATAAACCAAGATTTGATTGATGAAGAAAACTCATTAGTATTCTTGGAACTAGATGCTTTTCATCTATGTTTCCATCAATGCCAAAGGGGAATATTTTTAGCATGAATGTTGATGCTATGAGAAAACATCACAGAACAGTGTTATGACTTTGTTTGTCATTGATGACAACATAGTAAGACTAACAGAGTAGCAAACTGAGATTTATGCATTGAGGACATCACATTGTGTATCTACCCATGCATGGTTAACAAAATATTCTATAGCATGTATTTGACATGTGGTCAAGTGCATAGAACCTGAATTGATAGTATACAAAGGATATTAATGATTTACAGATATCTATAGGGAAACAGAGCATTGGAAAAATAGTCTTTGTCGTATGATCAATATAACACATTGTGTTTGGCATGAAGGGTTGCGCAGTTAACTGGAGAAAGTACACTAACAACTGATGATGTCAGTAAGTGTGCAAGTACAAACGTCACACGAGTGGAAGTTTGAGAACAACTGTGAGCTGAAAAATTTAATTAAATGTGTATTTCATTTAATTAAATATTTAGCCGACTCAAATGAATGTTAAGTGTATGTAGCCGACTTAAAAGTTTAATAAATGAGTATAGTATAAAGGAAAGATGTTTTCCAAGTTCTAGATATTATTATTGTGATCAAGAAGCAAAGAAGACTTGCAAATTGTGAAGTAGAAGAGTAGAGTAATCTACTAATGCGTGTAAGTGACCT
The DNA here is from genome assembly GCA_028749045.1 of Cupressus sempervirens. NCBI lineage: Eukaryota > Viridiplantae > Streptophyta > Pinopsida > Cupressales > Cupressaceae > Cupressus > Cupressus sempervirens. Next base: position 210,136,575 of record CM053792.1, read on the forward strand.
TAAGGGTTACTGATGAGTTCTAGATCTGTTTGCATGATCTAAAGGTGAAGGAGTCTGATGTACTGGATAAAGGAAGAGAAAATAAATTGTTCCACATCTATTATTCTGGAAGGAATAGTATCGAGATAAATTGGACAGTGGGTTCGTTGATCTGATCCTGAAGCTATTTGGACAGTGGGTTTAGCTACCTTCTTCAACTCCTAATAGGATTGGAATCTCCTAACAATTTTCAATAATCTAAACAGAGATAGTGGGAGTAGTAATGTCATCATACTTAGGAGGTAGGTAAGATATAAGAAATGGAGGAGTGACATCTTGAATGAGATGAAAGGGTTCTTGATCTTGATCTTTGTTGACATTTATATCTGTATCTTGTTGAGAGTCCTCTTGACATGGAGCCACTTCTAAGGACAAGGTAGAACGTGAGGTTTGCATGATAGGATCTTGAAAAGATAGTAAAGGACTAGCTAAATTGGGCACAGTAGGAATACCATCATATGAAGTTTGAGGATCTTTAGTCTTAATAGCATGGAAAAGGTTTGCATCCAAGTGAAGATTAGATTGAGTCTCTTTTAGAGGTAGCCCTTAAGGGTACACTTAGTGCAGAAAGCATTAGGTTCTTTTTTTGGTGGAGGTGTGTTGGAAATATTTAAAGTTTTAGGAGGTTCATGAGAGTTGGAATAAGTGGAGTTGTCAAGGAAATCATCATTAGACATAAGTTCATCAATATGATCTTTCTAAAGATAAGTATCCTCATCACATGAGTCATCAAGGATTCCAGCATCAATAATCCTATCATCAATAAGGTCTTGGACTTTATGTTTTAACTCAATGTAATTTTTAGTTTTATGACCTTTATTTCTATGGTAGCTATAATGTTGATCATCATTCCACCAAGGAGGTCTTACCATATGTTCATAAGGTCTAGATCTCTATGGTAAAGTGATTATCTTATTTGTAACTAAGGTCTTGAGCACCACATTATATGAGTCTCCTAAATGGGAAAAGTCACATTTAGGTATAGGTGCCCAAAATATTCTGCTAGAGTCATTTGATTTGTTTGAGTCATAAATAGTGTGTAGACCTAGAAGAATAAGGTGAATATTTCCTTTAAAAAGATGAATCATATGTATATAAAGGTCTTAAGGAAGATTAATGTGAGGATTTTATTCTTTCCTCTAACCTTTTCTCAATTTCAGACTTCATTTCTATTATGTTCCTAGTGAGACAAAGGTAGAAAAGATCATTTGTCTCTTCTAGCTCTTTGTATCAAGTGTATAGGTATTGAAACTCTTTTGTAATATAGAGGATCAAATGATCATCTATACTTGGTTGAGGTTTGTAAGAAAAATATGCAAAACCCATTGTGGTAGATACAAAATCAAGCATGAAGGAGACTAGAAAAATATAATAAGTTGACACAAGATAGCTTGATGTCCAAACTAGTGAGGTAAAGTATTCACTTTCCAAGATAGTAGAGATAAATTAAAGTGATTTTTCAAGAAAAGTGTCCAAGAAATTCACAACACTAGTGACTCAAGTCAAGAGCTGGGCAAGAAGCCAAATAGCCAAGTAGATAGAATAAGCAAGATGACAAGTGAAAAACCTTCCCAACCAAAGAGTGTAGTCAAGAGATCAAGGTAACCATTCAAAAAAAAAAAAATTAGTATGCTAGCATAAACCAAGAAGGTGGAAGAGATCAAGAGTGGTAAGACCAAAGAGTCATTTAAAGAAAGTTCAATCACTAGAGACGTACAAAGAAAAGTCAAATGATGAAACTCCCTTTAGTAAGAAACACAAGAAAATGTTTTGACTTGATGTTTTGACAAGGTTGATAAAGTTTGACAATAGTTGATAGCATAGAGAGTTTGATGTTCAAAATAATGTTTTCCAAGTAAAACAGTGACACATGGAATAATCTTCAAGTAATCAAGAAAGGGAAAAAGCAACCTTGTATGATACAAGAATATGTGAAGTCTCAAAAGGAAATCCTAGAACTACCATCATGTATATGTTCAAATGATTTCCATGGGTCTAGCACAAATGAAGACACCTCAGGAAATATCTACCTAAAGGACATGACTCAGTACTCAATACCTTGGCCCACAACTCGATGCTCCCTTGCCTCACACAAAGTGGTTGTCCATACTAGATATTAGCTTTTTCATAGATGGGTTACCAACATATAAAGGAACACATATGGTGAGTCAAATCTTGGGGTGATCCAAGTACTCCACTAGGATAAATCCTTGCACTAAGATATTGAGTGGCTAAAAAGGGTGGCCTCTGAATCCTAAGGTGTCTAGTAAGATTTTTGTTCATAACACCCCTATTGCACCCAATACAAGACTTAATAATAAGCCTTGCAGTACCTCTCTCATACCCACCTAGTGATTTCCTCATGATCACAATTCCACAAGTAATCTCACTAAGTGAAGTCAAGATTTATAACCCCCAAGGATTTCATCTCTGTCAAGAGGATTATGATTATAGTGGGTCAAATTAGATGGGTTTTTCTTGTTCCCACTTTTAGTCATTGCTATTGGTTTCTTTCCACCAATAGTATTCCCTCTAAAGGTAAAATCTCACAAGTGAGATTAATAAAATGGATCCACACCAAGGAGGTCAAGATTTCTGATTCACCAAGAAGGTGAAGAGCATACTCTCCTATTCCTCAATGCTTCCCTCAAATACACCAAGCTAGTTAATTAAGACCACTAAAGAGTGGAATATGCCACCCACTTTTGTGATTCAATGAAGGTTCAAGCTTTATGATTCACCTAGAAGGTGCAGAAGACACTCTCCTACAACAAAGAACCCTTACTTGTGAGATTTATATGCCTATGAACTGAAACAACTAGTATATATTGCACATCATATGAAATAAAGGCACAGAAAAATCCTTTTTTTTCTTTTGCTTGGCAACCCTATAACAACATTACTAGTCCTATTTGATTTTGAAATTTTTCCATTAGAAAAGAAAGAAATTCCTACAAAAACACAAGGTTAGGGCATCAAATAGATAATGATAACTTGAAGTAAAACCCTGCAAAACTAGGGTTAGGTAGCAAGGTGAAAGCACTACAAAATATTGCAAAAGCTTTATAGAAATTAATGTAAGTGTTGTAGGAGAATACATGCACTGAAATATGTTAAAGTAATTAGATATTTCCTAATTAACTCTAGTTTTCTTAAGCTGAACTTTAGGCATCTAATAATTAATTATTATGATGCAACCTAGGTTAGACCTTTTTAGGGTTTCAATCTCCTTTATAAGGAGATCTCTCATTGTAAACATTAATTGAGACCAATTCATTTTTTACTATAGCAAACTACTTTTTTGCTCATCAAGAATGTCTCATCTATGGATCTGGCTATTCAAGCCTTCATAGATTTTTGCTTCTCTCTTTTGTAATAGATGTTTGCATGTAGGTGATTATTGGGAGCTACGGGGTTGATCTTTCATCAACTTCTAAATGGTATCAAAGCTCTAGATCTTCATGCCCCTATTCTGTTCTTAAGAGATTTGACATTGGTTTTCATATCTGAGTTTTCTCTTTTAGAGGGTTTTAATTTTTCATAAGCATTTTATATTGGATCTAGGGGGACCAATTTTTCATAGAACTGTGAGCCCAAATGGACATCACCATTGAGCTCAAAGCACTCAAAAACCCCCATTTCCATATAAAATACATCCAATTTGGATGCCATTGGAATCTAAGGCAAAAAAAATTATACCCGAGACTTTTTAACCCGAGCATGCAAATTGAGGCAAAAAAAATTTTAAAAAAGCTTTTTTGGATGCTCTTGAAAGGAATGAGTCCAAGATTGAGAATTGTGTTGGTATTGTCGTGGTGGAAAGTTCTAATGAGGAGTATCCTTGGCCTGGTCAGTATGAATACCACTATTTATATTTTTAATACTAAGATTAAGTATTAATCCTCTGTACTCTGGTTCAAATCAAATTTAGAATTTAGGTTATTTTTGGTTAGTGTATCCCATTTTGTTGGACTAAATATGCAAAAACTCAAAGTGCAACTATTTTTGTGGGATCATTTTTTGGCGGTTGTATTGGGCTATGCCAAATATTGAATCTATCGTTGTCTCTACCAAATGGTTAAAATGTTCATCACTAAATAATATATTCCTGATTTACAATTGTTAATTTCTTCTAAATATTTTTTCATATGCTTGACACCTATGCTACTACTCTTAAAACACATTGGCTTCACACTCTTTTTTTATCCACTTTTGGTTGCCATAGATTCACCTTCCTCAGGCTTCAACTAAAATTGTAGCTTAATCTCCGTTATTCTTAACAGTTGCCACAGATTCTCTTTCTCCCATATACGGCTATGTGGGAGCAATCTTGCTCCTCGAGAAGTAGTTGAAATATTTACAATGGGAGCTCTCAGCTTTGTAGGCAAGGGAGTTCATGGCATCTTCTCTTTGGTGTGGTGCGAGCTCATTTAGGAGCTTTGATGTTTCTTGCACCGAAGATCTTGTGTACATTGGTGAATTTTCTCCACTCTCTACTCAGTAGTTTATGATATTTTGGAGATTTGTATGGTTTTTGGAGCTCATGCTTAGATCCTTCTCCAACCTTGGGTCACACTTGTTAATGCACACTATGCCATCTTCCTTAGACACAATTTTTTTGTTAGAGATCACCTTGATTATCACCCATAATTTAAGGTCCTTAACCTCTATCATGGACCCAATATGCCACTAAAAGAGTTTGGCACTTCCTTTTTAAGCCATTTTGAGGGATATTAACTTACACGGCATAACATCTGCAAATCACACCTTTGATTTCGGTGTTTGGAAGCATTGGTCCTCCAATTTTGATGTGCGTGTTTGGTAGTTTTTGTTGCTTGATTAGTACATTTGTTGTAGGAGTGCTAGATTTTATTAGGGACTCGACATTTTTTTGGGGGACCCAAATCAACCACATCCCACCAATCTTGAGTGCCGAGACAGCTAGACTTGCCCTACGCATTAGGAGTTCTACAAGTAGTGCTTGTATTTTTTGAGATGCCTTTTGTGATTTTTCTCATGCTTGGTAGTTTCATTTTTTGAATATTTCCTTTGGAAGCATGTTTCATGTGTGCCATGTAAATGATTGTGCCTAGTCATCAATGGGTCCCACATGTTTATTTTTGGCCACCAAATTTTTCATTTGGCACTGACTCTTTTACCGGTGACAATGTTTTTCATACATTGTCTTGTTTCCAGTGATCGAATACTTTTATCTAGTAGGAGTCATTTTTTAGGAATGTTTTTACCTTGACTGTCATTTGACCATTAGATTTGGGCTCTTCACATGTTGACATCGGCACCATGTCAGTATTGCATCAACATTCCTATCACCTCCTCAAGCTCTGTTTGGACCTACCTTTGTGTTTTTGCTCATATCTCAAGCATACGGACTCTATTTTTCGAAAATGAGTTATCTTAAAAAGCTAGTTCCAAGCTCATCATAGTGGTATAGGAGATTTTTAGATTTTTTGTTGTTTTGATGGCTTTTTCTACTATCAAAGTTTAGAATTCCTTTTTGCACTCTGGGAGACATATCTTGACCATCTCATCTCCAATTTGGGAATTCTTTATATCATTGGAAAGATCTTTTTGAGCTCTTTTTAGTGATGCTAGTTTTTTTTCTGTTGATAATTGGCTAATTGTTATATGTAATTGTTGTCATTAATGGCAACACATGATGTACATGTTCACAAGAAATCTCAGAAATAAAGATACTTAGTGTTTGGTGATTATAAAATTGTCTAAGTATAGAATTTTGTTTACAATAATGTATTATTTTGTTTATAACATGTTGTAGACATCGTATTATGGCAAGCGAAGTTACATGGAGATACTATACATGTTGGTGATGATGTATATAACCTTGGAAGTTTGTATGGACTGTACAGAACAGAGTTAATCATGTTTTGATGAAATAGGACAGCGAAAATGAAGAAAATAATTTTTTTGGTTGCATAACAACTACTTGTCCAACTATGGCTGACATCCTAGATGTTTACTCTAACTTGGAAAAGTGAATTGTGGTCTTAGCTGAACCAATAGTATTTTATTCAAATGTATGGTATTTATGTAAAGGACTTCTTGCAGTAAGAAGTGTGTAATCTTGATGTTTCATGAAAGCAAACTTGTGAGTGAAGTTTAGTGAAAGCAATATATGTGAAGTTTTGTATGAACTATTTGGTGATCTGAGATTAAGCTGAAGATTAGATATTAGTAAAGGAAGGCAAATAATAGTAGATTACTTGATTGAGTAGTGAGCTCTTCTTTTAGTTGAAATTGCATGTTTGGGCAGTGCGCTCATCTTGCATACATTACACTACAACTCCTAGCAAGGTTAGAATCTCCTAACAAGGATTCAAAGTATCCTAATGGGGACTGTTATACTGAATTTTCTCATTGACTCCTAATAGGGTGCATCCTCTAACAAGGAACATATATATTAGTATATTATCTAGTGGGTATCATCCCCGCCAAGGTTTTTCCTTGGCTAGGGTTTCCCTAGTTAACAAAATATGGTGTCATGAGTTATCTTTCTGCATTGTTACTGTTATTTTTCATCATTATTTTATTGCTTTGTTATGCATGGTTTAAAGTAAGTAATAATATCTAGTTGGCAATTAAAGTTTTCATATTACTGATTCACCACCCCCCCTTTAGTAATCCATATTTCTAACAATTGGTATTAGACCCTAGTTACTCTGAAGAGGCTTAACAACTTGAGTAAGATCCCTATGGATATGGAATAGTTGATGAAGAACCTCGAAGAAGTTCTTGAACAAATTGATCTCCTTACTGAAGAAAGAGATAAGTTGAAGGACAAATATGAAGACTCCAAAGTATACATTGGTCAGTTGAAAGAAAAGATTGAAGATCTAAAATCCAAGCTTGAATCTATTGAATATGGAACCACTGATGATGACTATTCAAAGTTGAAGATAGAGTACAAAATCTTGAAGCATGAATTGAAGATTACAAAACTGAAGTTGACTTTAAGAAATGATCCTAGCAAAATTGAATCTGATTTGAAGATCAAAAATGTAGATCTGAGAGCAAGTCTAGCAAAGAAAACATATGAGTTTGAAACATTGAAAGAAGATCATTAAGAACTCGATAAGTACAATACAATTGTCAAAAGTGAATTGGTACAGTGAAAACAAAAGCTTAAGAAACTTTATTGTAGCAAAGAAAAGCTTGTTGATTCTATGTCTATACAGAGATCTTCTTATGATAAAACTGGTCTTGGTTATCTAATTAACATGTCTATAAAGAAACCTGAGATTAGATCATATCTAAAAGAAAAAGACAAATCTTATGATAATATTGAGTCAAGTTAATCTTTTGAGAAACCTAAAGAAGTTGAGCAAATCAATGAAGTTGAAATCTTGGATGAACCAAAGCAAGTGGAGACTCCTAAGGAAACCAGGTATGAATTTAGAGGTAAGTGTTTTTTATATAATGAAATAGGTCATGTGAAAAGAGATTATACTAATAAATCATTTAATCATGTTATGGACTTTTATTGTCATAATTGTCATGGTATGGATCATAATGCAATTGATTGTAGGAAACCTAAGTATGATAATGATAGAAGAAATAGTAGAATGTCTATAAATACTAACCCTATAGATAGAAGATGATCTAATGAGAGGACATCGAGAGAAAGAAGATCTTATGATGATAGAAGATAGATTGTGTGCTATAATTGTGACAACTTAAGACACATTTCTTAGAATTGTCATGCACCTAATGATCAGCGGAATCCTAGAAGCAAAGCACTTGTATGTCAATTATGCAATAACTTTAGACACACAAAGAAGTACTATTGAATGGATAGAAACTTTGGAGATAGAAGAAACAATAGAAGAAACTTCAAAAATAGAAGGAATGATGGAAGAAACTCTAGAAATGATGGAAGGAACATGGAAAGGAACTCCAGAACTAGCAAAAGCAATGAAGAACAAAGAAATATTGTTAGTGAACTTTGAGAAGAACTTAATGAAGCATTCTTGAAAGGAGAAAATATCTCAAAGGAAAAGTTAAATGATGATGAGACAGAAATACCGAAGTTAGTTGTTGAGTTTGATTCAATAAAGTTGAATTAAGCTTGTTCACAGCATCAGAATTTGAGAACTTCATGTAGAGACCAAAGTAGAGTTAGCGAAGTTGGGAAAAGGTGTATTCAGTTGTGTTTAGATGGTACCTAAGCTTGCTTGTGATTTCGAGATCATCTAAACAAGTTATGATGAATTTCAGAGTTACTAGTATTACAATAAAGGGTAATTTTGTAACAAAAGATGAAAAGTACATTTTTGCAGAGAATTTCGTAATGTAAAGTTTTGAGGATGATTGTCATGATGAAAGGAGGTTGTATTAAACCTCGAGTGACTTCTAAAGATCGGATAGATTAGTTTGTGTAGTTATCTAATTATAGAACGCAGATAGCAGCTTTTTCATATTTGCAAAGTACACAATTAATGCAGTTTCAAATTTATGCATAAATGGAGTATAGAATTAATTTTACTTCATTTGCAAACACATTCAAAGTGAAGTGCATTCTAAAATGACTTGTCAGAGTGATTTTGAAGCTAACCCTATTTTTGAAAAGAGGTATTTTATCATTTTCTGCAATATTTGTTTGGTAAAGGATATTGTTGATAATAATTATAGATATTTTAGTTGTTCATAGTGTTGAGAATAATGATAGACCTAAATTTAAGGTAGTTTCCATAAAACCTATTGACGAAAACCCTAATTCTACATTGTCTATCACCCTGAACAATGTAGTCTATTTGGAAGATATAGAAAACTATTTGAATTGCAAGTTTGAGTCTATTGGCAGTGAATATATGAATAAGGATATGGAAATATTCTTTAACCATGACATGACAGTGAAGACCAGATTTGAGCATTTGAGTGAATTGGATTTGTCTAAGTATCATTTTTACCACGAACTAGATACAAATGAATGGACTCAAATTATACTAAGTAGAATACATGATGTAAAGTTATGGATGTAAGATAATGTAGTAGACATTTTTGTTGACCTTATACATGAGGTAACTAGTCTTAGCAAACAAGGCAGTGTACCCATAGGAGAGAAACTAGTTTTTTTAAAAAGTAGAAAGCTACACTTAGGCAATTTACAATGGAAAAGCTATGGTAATCAGCTCTATAAAGAAAGATGATGTGAGATTTCTTAGAAGAATAATAGCTTACTTAGTATGTGCAAGTTCTAAGATAGATGAACTTTCAATTGGATTCATATATGCAGCTTACAAGATTTATGTTGAGAAAGAACAGGTGAATTTGAGTGAAATTATAAGAACGCAACTCTTGGAGAACCTTGAGAAGATTAAATTAACTAAGAATGGTGTATTTAGATTCCAATCATTGATTAATCACATAGTCTTTCATGTGCTGAAGAGATTTCCTTACTTGTCAGCAGCAGATATTATGAGTAGTGATAGGTGCACTATGGAAAAGATATCATAGGTATGCAGATGACGCCCTATAGACAAGGTATTGGACAGTGGAAATTTGATTATGAGAACATTCCAAAATGAGATGAAACAAAGATTTAGGAGCTCACTTGTAATTGTGGATAGATTCAAGGAGGACATATGTATTTTAGTTGATACTAACTATACATACATTCAAGCAGTACAACCTTGAGAAACATTTTTGGATCCATTGAGCTATGAGTTAAGTGATGATAATGTAGTTGGCTACATTGATCTATTGTTGAATTTTGAGATAGATAAAGTTGAGCATAGATTTGGTACATTTGATGAGATCACATAGCATGCTCATCAATCAACCTTGGAGAAGGCATCTCACAAGAAGGTTGAATCAATTATGAAGAAGGCATTATCTAAGGTCGAAATGATAGAAAGTGAGTATGAGGCAGTGAGACAAACATTGAAACAAGGTGTATTGAATATTCAACCCTTGTCAGTTTTAGTTGCAGAGACAACTTTGGGATAGATTATACCTTATGCAATAGTATCCGATGTTTAGCCTAGTGAACATAAGAGAAAATCAAAGAGATTAGTTGAAGCAGTGCCAACAAAGGCAAAGAGAGTCAAGAAGATGGCTTCAGGTCTTGGAAAGAACAAAAAAGTATTATTGACAATTGAATCTAGTAGTGATGAAGAAGTTGAGGAACAAGAAATCAAGGTGACTCCACCTAAACAAGCAACAAGAAAAGCTCAGCAACCATGGAAGCCAAAGATTGAAAAGATAAACACAACAATTACAAATGAGGGAAACTTTGTTCAGATGAACAAATTTTATGATCTTTATAATAACTTTGAGAAAGATCAAATTGATATTTCTACTATGAGACATATCATTGAAAATGATCTAAGTATGAAGGATATCAAGGGAGTAGTGAACTAGAAATTCTATGAGAGACTTATAGAAAAGAAGACTCTAGCAAGGGAAGAAGACCTTGAACTTTGAAAGTCTGTGCTAAGGACAATCTGCAAGATTGGTGATGAAGATGAGATTAAGATATTGTTGAATAACCTTGCTCCTTACTTAAGAAACAAATTAAGGCCATTTTTATTCATGTTTGGTGAGAAGGATAAGTTGAGGAAAGAGACAATAGTAGCTATCAGCAAGATTTTGTTAGAATCATAGACAACAACTGCTCCAACTTCCAGAACAGAGGAAGTATCAGTTAGTGGAGATACCATGAAGATTGATCAAACCAATGTTACTCTAAACATTGATGATACCAATCCATTTGGTGGATCTGAACCAAATATACCTGATACTGAGGATGTGGAAGATAAGTAGAAGCAAATTGATGAAGAGAAGAGGCTTATAAAAATTGAAAAGCAAAAGATAGAGGAAGCGAAGCAAAAATTACTTGAGAATGAAAGGAAAAGAAAGGAGGAAGAAGATAATAAAATTAAAAAAAAGGAGCAAGAAAGGAAAATATAATAAGAGAAGAAGAAAAGAGAAGAAAAAGAAAGGAAAGAAGAGGAAGAGAGGAAAGCCAAGGAAGTAGCAAAGAAATAGAGGGAGGATGAAACTAAACCATCTAGTTCATCTACTCTGCTCTCTTACCAATCTATCTACTGATGATGATGATCAAAAAAATCTAATCTCATCCTTGACCAAGTTTATTGAGAAAAATAGGAAGTAAAGAGTTTACAAAGAACACTAATGGAAGTGACAGATAGACTACATAGTACATTAGCAGTTCAGTACTCAGAACTAGATCTTGAACAAAGAGCACAGGCAATGCTAAAGTATTTTTTTGAAGAATTTATAAATTTTTTGAATGTTGCAAAGGAAAAAGCTTAGATTTCCCATGATGCTAACTTTTTTAGCACCATCTACTAAAATATCAAGAATGACTTAGTCAACTTTGATACATGCATCAAAGAACTTATAAAGTGTTAGAAGGAAGGGAAATTCTTGTATGTTAAGTGTACCTTATCATACAAACTAACTAAGGATTTGGACAGTCAGTCAAAGGCAAAGATGAATGAGTTAAAGGCTTTATCTAGCCTAATCCAGCACCCATTAAGTAAAGTTGATAATATTGAAAGCCAAGTTGCCAGTGTTCAAAGTGAGATCAGGAAACTCAAACTTCAAAAAGAGTAGATATTAAGGAGAACATCTAATTTCAGAGAACCCATTGCTCTGAAGTTATCATTTGTTGAGAAGTAGTTAGAAGAATGTGTCAAGGCCAAGGACACATATACAAACTTCTTGTATTCAGATATCAATGCAATTGAAATTGCATCATATGCATTATGTGCAATTCTCACATCAGAAAAATCTACAAAAGAGACATGGAAAAATGGTATGGACAGCTTGAAAACTATTTTTGATGATTGTATGAAGATTATTTCAGCATAAAGGCAAGCACAATAGTTTCAAATAGAATCTTGACATTATATGACCTTTGTCATTGATGTCAAAGGGGGAGTAATAGGAGAGAAAATTGTGAAGAAAAGAAATACTTATTTAGTATGAAGTATATTGTAAGGGGGAGAATATATGTAAAGTTGTAAAGTTGTAATAGATGTAATGTTTATTTTGATAGTTAAGTTTTTGTCACTTAGCCATTTTGCCCTATTTTGTTGCCATCAATGCCAAAGGGGGAGATTGTTAAAAATTGGCTAATTGTGATATGTAATTATTGTCATTAATGGAAACACATGATGTACATGTTGACAGAAAACCTTGGAAATAAAGATACTTAGTGTTTGGTGATTAAAAAATTGTCTAAGTATAGAATTTGGTTTACAGCAGTGTATTATTTTGTTTATAACATGTTGCAGACATCATATTATGGCAAGAAAATTTACATGGAGATAGTATACATGTTGGTGATGATGTGTATAACCTCAAAAGTTTGTACAAACTATATGGAATAGAGTTAATCATGTTTTGATGAAGCAAGAAAACAGAATTGAAGGAAAGAATTGTTTTGGTTGCAAAACAACGACTTGTCCAATTAGAGCCAACATCCTAGATGTTTTCTATAACATGGAAAAGTGAATTGTGGTCTTAGATGACCCAACAGTATTTATGCAAAGGACTTCTTGTGATAAGAAGTGTGTAATCTTGATGTATCATGAGAGTGGACTTCTAAGCGAACTTTTGTGAAAGCGATATATGCAAAGTTTTGTATGAACTATCTAGTGATCTAAGATCAAGCTAAAGATAAAACATCAGTAAGGAAGGCAAATAATAATAGATTACTTGATTGAGCAGTGAGCTCTTCTTGTAGTTGAAATTGCATATTTGGGCAGTGGGCTCATCTTGCATACATTATACTACAACTCCTAACAGGGTTGGAATCTCCTAACAAGGATTCAAAGTCTCCTAATAGGGACTATTATACTAAATTTTCTCATTGACTCCTAACAGGGTCCATCCTCTAACAAGAAACATATATATTAGTATATTATCTAGTGGGTATCATCCCCACTGTGGTTTTCCCTTGGCCAGGGTTTCCCTAGTTCACAAAATATGGTGTCATGAGTTATCTTTGTGCATTGTTACCATTATTGTTCAGCATTACTTTATTGCTTTGTTATGAATGGTTTAAAGTAAGTAATAATATCCAGTTAGCAACTAAAGTTTGTAGATTATTGATTCACCCCACCTCTCAGTAATCCCTATTTCTAACATTTTCTAGATTCTTCTCCATGCACATTATATTCAATCTTTTGCTTTTTTGCATTATGGTGGATATCCTTGTTGTTTTAAGCTCGAGGATCAATTTTATTGCTTCAAATGATTTTTCATGACTTGTACTATCTATTGTATCAGTCTTATGTCTCTTTTGGTCTATTTAGACATCATTTGTATACATTCTTGCAAATGCACTAAGATAAAGTGCCATATTGCATCTATATTTTTGTTTTAGTTGTTTGCCTTGTTTTTCCTTCTAATTTCAGTAGTTTCATTTGAGGAAACTTGTATAAATTATTGTATTCTTGGGATTCACCATATCTTATGCCTTATTGTGCATGCATTACTCATGATTAAAGTGTCATGGGGGGTTGATGGTTTTCCTTTATTTGTTATCTTCCTTTGTCTAATGAGTGTCCCTTCCATGACATTAACCTCATGACATGTCTAGTATTGATCACCTCAGTACACACATACGTAGTATTTTGTGCATCTTGATCGTAGTTCCTTGACATGCAGTTCTTTTGGCCCACTTTTCCAATTTTCTATCACCTCACCCTTCTCTACATTGGGGGGGTTCTTCTATTGTTTATCATGTTTTCTTGGTTTGACTAATCAACTCTTCAAACTTTGGTGTTTTATGCCATCTGTATCTTTGATTTTAGTTATTTTCCTTTGTATGCCTTTTGATTTGATGTAGATTATAGTCTTCTCTACCTGATCAGGTTCTATTTCAGTGGAGGTTCTTTGTATCAGTAGTTACTTTCAATAGAGCTTTGTAGCTTCTACATGCTTTAGTGGTTTTCTTCATGATCGTATTTTGTTCCTATTTAGGGATATTCCCTAGTGTGGAGGCTTCTTCAAACCTTCACGAGTCTTTTTAGCATGTTTTCCATCTCTTTTTGGAATAGGACCTTTCCTATGTGGTTTTCTCTATTTCACCTCTTTCAGAGATTTGGTTGTGTGTGGGTACCTCATTGGGCCTTATTTGTTAGGACCCCAAAATGTACTTTTAGTAGTAGTTTCTAGGTTTTTAGCTACTCCCTAAGTTTATCTTAAGAGGGGGTGTTGAATTAATTAGATATTTCCTAATTAACTCTAGTTTTCTTAGTTAGAATTAAGGTGGGCATGGTATCAGAGCTAAGGCTACTAGGAAAAGAAATGTATTTTTTTGTTTGTGGGTATTGAAGATCAAATTTTCTACGATAGAATTTTTAGCATCTATCTTTCTCATGCCATTCAATTATTTCGAGTGAAAGCCACCATTCTTCTTAGGCCCACAAGTAGAGGTTTGCATCAAACTTTTATGGCATCAATGGTTGGGCCTAATTTAGAGATAGATCAAGATCATGCTCTCTTCGCATGGATCTTGCCATTCTTTTCTCTCTAGTGACACACTCCTTTTGTGGTTCTATCATGCCTCTTGGTGCAAATCCTTTCTTGGTTCCATAGTTGATCAAATTAATAGACAATTGACAGATATATTTTTCAATTAGCATTTTATTCTCTCATGCTTGAGTAGAGATGTTAGGGTCACTCATATAAAATCATGTGTAACTTGAATCCTTGACAAATAGATGTTTTGCCATAATTTTGCACCTATACTTTGTCTGAGGGAGCTATGCAGATTATTGTCTATTGTATCTTCAATTTATTGACAGATGTTTTGCTTATATTTGTCATCTATTCATTTTTTGAGTAGTGTCATTAGGGGCACTCATGCAGATTGATTCTGATCTCCATCTTGGTTTCAACAGAGGTTCTTCATTCAACACTATGGTGGTTATGATTTGACAGTTATTCACAATATTTTTCATGTCACACAAGAATTTCTCTTTGTATATTTTAAAGAGTGGTTTGTAGATTTTCCCTCTTATCTCCTTTATTTCATTTTCTTCTATTTTCCTTCATTAGAATTATGGTGGGATGTTGATATTATTAATTCTAACTCAACGTTTAAATTGGTGAGCTCCAGTTTGAATGATGATACAACAAAAGCATTGAAGTAGAGTGCAAAAGCATTGAAATAAAGTGCAAAATCAAGAGAGAAAGTGTCACAGAATGCACAAAATAAGTAGAAAGTTGCTCAAAACATTTCCATGAAAATATGTTATACAATTATTCAAAGGCGTTACAGGATTATTCAAATGCACTATAGAAATAGTCAAATGCTCTATAAAAATATTTTAATGCTCAAAAAAAATTTGTAAATGTGCTATAGAAAATTGAAAATACACTAAAACACATGTAAATGCACCAAAACACCCTACAGAAAGAAGATGGAAATATGCAAAGTAAGTGTGTTATAATAATAAGGAAATGTGTTGTAATAATACTCAAATGCGCTACAGAAATATTCAAAAGTGTTGCAGAAACAGCCAAATGCACTGCAGAGATGCTCAAATGCATTGTAGGAACCTAGTAATGCACTAAAACCTTGCAAAATAAAATTATCATAGTAATAGAATAGAAACTAGAAATTATGTAGAAGTGCTACAGAACTATTTAAATGTGCTAAAAGACTATGCAAATGTGTTGTTTTAGTATTCAAACGCATTGTAGAAACTTGTAGAAGTGTTGAAATAGAGTGTGAGAGTGCCAAAATGCTATGCAAAAGTGTTGTTTCATTTGTAAACATTAAAATTAGGGGGAAAATGCTAAATCCAAAAATTTAGAGCTAGAAATTGGTTCTAGCCCCACAGTGGGTGCCAAGAATGTATACCAAAAATAGGGTACACTTTTGAAAATCCCCATGATGAAGAGCATCTCAAGAGGTCTCTTATAGCTTCCTTTCTATGACGTACAAGATCTATGACATTATGGCTATCAAATGAAACTAGCTATGCAACCCTTGCAAGGTGTATCATAGAATAGAAGATTCAAAGAGTGGAGGCAAGAGTGCAAATATCCAAGAATCAATGTAGAATGCAATGCAACATGCAAGATAAACTAAAATGAGATGCAAACTAACAAAGAGTTGTAATAACGACCTAGATAAGCTATGTGAGCTAAGTTAAAGCATAAAGGAAACTAAGATAAAGAGTATGTCATGATGTAAGTAGAATGAAGACTAGCTAAGAATGAAGAAATGCTCCAAATGCTACAAAAGCTACAAGAAAACCTACAACATAACATTAGTATCAAAGTATAAGATATGAGAGAATGAGGAGAGAGCCTCCTTTTAAACAAAAATGGACAGTGGAGGTTATGAGGCATAATCAAGGGTGAAGAATGAGCTTTGAGTGATCCATGTGCACAAGAATCTCACCTAAGCAAGATCAAAAGTGGTGTTTAAGAGGCAAAATATTTGTGGAGGAAAATAAATATTTCACTCACCTTGGAAAGTGTGCCCCTCATCTTAGACAAAAATGTCTTTTCTTTTATTTTTAAAATAAGAATAATGTTTTTCATGTGTATACTTAGGATAAGTGGAACTTTGGGGATTTTATTTAATTAAAAGGGAACAAATTCATTCAATTAAATAGGACACTTGGGATAAAGTGGTCAAATCATAGGTTAAAATCAAATAAATAATAAAATGATGATTTGATAAAAAATGAGCAATAGATAAATTAAGCAAAAATTCTAGAAAGGGGTTTCATAGTCTAGATGACCAGTTTTGGGTAATTACAGATACACATATTATTTCCACCTATATGTGAATAAAATGAACCTTTTCTAATGCTTCACATGATATACTTGTTGATTTTGGATTATTCATCTATATTAATCATCCTTACAATGAGATCTATGATTATTATACGTTTTATTCATTAGTTATATGTGTTATTTGCTTTCACATTAGGTAATACACATCCACTAAGGAGAATGGAGATGAAATGCTTGAAACTGTCAAATAATACTACATAACTCTAGCCTAAAAACTACCAACATAGTGGCACCCATCTTATCTCTAATAAAAGATGCCCTTTGATGTGCTAAAAAAAAATTTGAAAAAGAAAAAAAGAAACACGTGTAACTCCCTTTTACAACTCATTTATGTGTTCAACACATTTTTTATATTTCTTATTTCAAGAGACCCAACTTCTAGATGCTATAAATTATGAACTGAGTGACTAATTGAAAAACCATTTGAAGTGTCAAAAATCTCATGGCATGCTCTATCCAGATATAATGTATACATTGTTATGAACTCTTTTAGGACATTTGGGATTATTTGAGGCCTTCCATTTTGACTTAGTAAAAAAAATTGAGAACTAAGGCAAGAGCCTACAACACAAAGGTAAATTGTGAGCCTCCTATCTGGGATGTCTTAGGTTAGAATCTACTCAAGATTAAAAAATAATATTATTATTAATTAACTATAACACATCATAATAATTAATCTTGGCTTCGGCCTCTTATCAATCAAAAAAAAATTGACAACTTAAATGGAAAAATTAATATCCTAAAATCTAGACAAGATCTTGCAATAAAAATTGACAACCATTCTTATCTAGAAAATTCATTTTTTGGGGGAAAGTTTAGGAAATATTTGTGCTCAAACATAAAATTACTCCAAATAGTAACATTATGTAACTATAAGGTTGAGATACCAATTCCCTAATATTATCTCACTTGTCAAATACTTTGCAAGAGTAAAGAGAGTATCTAAACCATAATATAATTACTAGGGACCATTAGGCTCATATTATTTTAACACCACATAAACTTCTATGTGCTCAAGCCTTAGTTAAAAAATCTACATAAATAATCAAATTCTCTACCTGAAATAACTTCACTATACCATCCTTGATCATATCTCTAATAAAATTGTAATATAGCTGAGAGGGAGGGTAAATCAGTTATATCCAAGTATCCTTAGGCCTTTATAAAAATTTAGTACCAATTTAGAATTCATAAACATTCATATCAATAACTAGGTAACCACATTCAACTTCTCAATTCAAACTTATATCAACTTTAATTCAAATTGTTATCTCAGTATTCTTACTTGACCGAGTATCAGTGTAATAACTTAGCTATTATCGACTTGAAAATAAACTTTGCAACACAAGAATTCACACATTTTGACACAAATATTTAATGTGGAAACCTTGTAAAGGGAAAAACCACCTGGGAATCAACAACCCAAAAACTTCACTCTTATGAAATGAGATCTACTAGGAGCCAACCTTGTTAAAGTTTTGCATGCACATTTTTAGTGTGATCTAGTTAGATGATTTGAACCAAAGATCATCTAGATCTTATCATTCATTTTCATTACTAAAGAGTGGTTTGATCTAAAGGACTTACAAAAATCTCTAATCAATGTTACAGTATAGGATTTCAAAGACTTATTAGGTTCACTCAGTTAAGATATTCTATCTACTACAATAGTAAGAAAGTAAGAGTCAAGTGATTTGATAGATTTAGCAATAAATTTCTTTTTTGAATCTCTATTTAACTTAGTTTTTTCATTATAATCTCTTAATTGATTATTCACACACTTTCACTTTCACTCTACACTTCCTCTACTTGATATTTGCACTTATGTTCTTCTCAGTTCACCTTGTTCTTCTTTTCTTCTTCAACAATAATTATTGCACAATAAATACATCATTAGCAAATAAAATTAGTCTTTTTCATCTCCTTAAATAGTTAAATTTTCCATTCTAGATCCTTCTATATTTTACTGCTTAATCACAATCATACATCTCAAATTCAATGAATTTAGTCACTCAAAAAATAGAACTTCCTTGAACTTTGTGCTCATCTACATCTTGCTTATCTCTTTTATTATATCTTCATTACATTTCTTCAGCCATAGATCTCATAACTAACTTTGACATTGTCCTTTGATCTTCTTGGACATTCTTAATTTTCATCAAGAGTCATCCTCATATTAATATTTTCTTGTGTTCCTTACTCGGTGAACATTACAACTTTACTCGAGTAATACATCACTCAGTTAACACTAAAATTACTTGGTTAATACTAAACTTTATCTCTTCTATCCCAAGTTCTTGGTGACAACTATAGTCACTCGGTTAATATTATATATCTTCTTCACCATGTAAACTAATCAATCGGTGCATACATGAACTTCATCACAACATCACATGATTGTAAAATAATAAAACCAACATTATACTATCACATTCCAATTCATTCAAGTACCCATTGATTACCAACACGTATCATCTTTTTCATCATCATAATTTCTTCAAATCCTTGTCATTAATCAAATCCTCATCATTAATCAAATGATTTGGTACTCTATTGAATTAGCATAATGTCTAACCAACTGAGGCTCGACATCAATGAGAAAATAGCAATTGATATGACTCTTTTGCATACAATAACAATATTATCAGTTGGGGATAACAATATATAATGTCCCACTCAAGAATCCAAGAGAAATTAACCTACTATGGTATAATATTTCATTGATTTTATTTAAAACTGTATACAACATCAAGATAACAACATGGGAGTGAAATATACATACACATCAAGCACACATAATTATTTACAAATAAAATTTCCATTCCTCAAGGGTTCCTTTACATTGAGTCATGTTTAAGAAGGTTTTGTTAATTAGTTTTAATCCTAAGTACAATATCAATAATCTTAAATAAATAATAGATACATATCTCATAAGAAGATACATAAGTACAACTAATACAATGAAGCACATCCAAATAACTAACTCCACTGCACATATCACAGGGTATGTAATAACAAATACAAGTACATCAATATGTTGGAAATATAAGAGTAACTGAGAGTGAAGGGTGAATCAGTTACCACTAAAATAAATCTCAAATCCCTTATATGTCACTACAAAACATATTCTATGTTGAAACTGTTGTTACTCGGTTAACACATAGGCACTCAGTTAAGACTAACAATATGTTGTAACTTGGCAAGAACTATACTGTCAATTATAATTCAAAAAATACTGAACATGCAAAACTTAAGATATTATCTATGATTAACCTTACTTAACTTATTTTTATACACATGAAAGAAATAGCATGAACACAGGTGACACCAAGATTTAACGTGGAAATCCAATTTGGAAAAAAACACCCATTGCAACTAGTTACTATTTTTCACTCTTCTAAAGTGAGCCCTATTAAGAGCCAACCTTGTTAAAGGTTACAAAACACATTTTTAGGTGTGACCCTATTAGAGGATTTAATCACCCTATTATGAGTGGCCTTGTTAGAGGTCTTTAGACACTTTAATCTATAAATGCAACCTTGTTAGAGGATTTAGTAAATAGTTGTTAAGCAAACTCTATTAAGAGATTTGATACACTGCTACAATGGTTAGAGAGTGACAATGATATGACCTAATTGATGATGCAACTGTTGAGAATATATTGAAGAAGCTAATCAAAGAAGGATATTTTTGAAAGAGGGAGATTGTTGAGAACATATAAGTATGTCAAATATGCTTCAATAATTGTTTTGTCACTGATGTCAAACTTGTTATTTGATGGTGAGACAATTACTTATAAGATTCAAGTACTATCACTTATTTGATTGTTGAAGAGGATTTGATCAAAAGATGTAATAATAGCTCCTAGAGGAAAGGTTGAGTTATGATTATGTAATGAACTACAAGAAACAATTAAGACAATGATAACATGATGTATTGATAATCTACTTAAGGTTAGAAAGGTTGGTTACACTAAGAAAGTTTACAAGAATAAGTTACACAAAGTTTATCTATCAAGCTTGACTGAGTGGATAGTAGGTGTTGAGCAAAAAATTAGTTAGATCTAAGTAAAAGATCATTCTAGTGTATGCCAAGCAGAATAGTACATGCTGAGTAAATTTTAGTTGATGTCAAGCACCAGTAAACTTTAGTTCGTGCCGAGTGATTTCATAGTGAATGTCAAGCAATACTATATGTGTCAAGCATCAAAAGTTTAATAATGCCGAGCTATTACATTATTCAAAAGATCGTAAATTCAATGGATCTAAGTTGAATAGTTTATTTTCTTGGATTATGTGAACTAGGTGGAAGATAAGGTTGATGAGCTTGTGGTACAAAATTCAAGTTAAACTATTTTTAGATGAATTTGAAGAGGATTCTAAAAGTTTCTAGAAGAGATATGAGATATGGGGTAGATACATTGTATCCTACCTAATCCATCCAAACTCTAAATTGGATGATGGAGAATGAGCAACAAAAGATCTTAATTTTCTATTTATAGGAATGGTTGGTCATGAAGCTAGTTTTTCATGTGTGAGAACCTAAGGGAGACAAGGAGTCAAGGGTTTTGCTTCATCAGGTGAGACCTAAGAAAAGAGTATGTAATGGCATGTTAAGCAAGAAGGCTTAAGGGTATGAATGTTTGAAGGGTGAACAAGCTATCAAAGCTGCAAAGTATGAAAGCCAAATAGAATTGAGGACTAAATAGTGATTTATAATCTAGAAATAAAGTTGTAAGTTGTATCAGATCAAAGCCTTACTATTACTCTCTAACAATTGTATCAGTCTAGGGTAAATCCTTTGGATTAAGGTTGACCTAACAATCATTTATAAATCCTTTAACTAGGTGACATTCCAAGTGAATGGTCTAACAAGGCTCACTCCTAATAGGGTGATTGAAATCTTTTAATAGGGTCACATTTAATAGTGTGTATTGTAACCTTTAACAGGGTTGGCCTTTAATAGGGCATCACTTCAAAAGAGTGAAAAGAGTAGCATGTTACTGGTAGTTTTTCCCAAATTGTGTTTCCATGTAAATCACTATGTCAAGTGTGTTGATGAATATGTTATGTTTCATGCTTTACATTTCTACAAAGTTGATTTGGCAATAACCTACAAGTTTAAAGTGATTGCATAATCTTATGTATGCATGCATGATGAATGATGTTTTATGGGTTCACTAAGCTGTGAAAAGTTTTATTTATACATCTAGACCTTGGATAATTGATTCGCCCCCCCCCCCCCCCCTCTTAGTTATTCTAAACTATTCTAGCAATTAATATCAGAGTTATCTACTTAAGAGGACTAGTTTGAAGGTACTAGAAGCACAAAGATCAAGATGTCAAAAAGAGAAGTACCCAAGCTCAATAAAGATAACTTTCCTACATGGAAAAGTTTGATGAAGCTACACCTTGGAGGATTTGGAGATCATGAACAATCTACCATTTCAGTGGAGCATGTTGATCCTGTTGGTGCCCCAACTGCTAAAGATATGAAGAAGAAGAAAGAACACAACCAAGAAATGTTGGAGATTGCCTCTGCCCTAAGTTATGTTGAATTTGATGATATCAAAGGTCTTGACAGTGAAAAGAAAATGTGGGATACCCTAAACACTATCTATGGAGGAAATGTAAATGTTCTAATAGCCAAAGTTGAAAGCCTCAGAGGTAAGTTTAATGATATGAGAATGTAAGAAGGTGAGAATATTGCTCAATATGTTGAAAGGATAAAAGAAGTTGTTAATGCAATAAGAGCAGCTATTGGTAATATAGATGATGATACTATACTAAGAAAAGTTCTAAGGACATTATTGCCTATATATGCTATTAGAGTTTCTACAATTCAAGAATTGAGATGTATTCTAGGGAATAAACTATCACTTGAAGGTCTAGTAGGTATACTCACTGCTTTTGAGCTATCTAACTTTGATAATTACAAATCTAAAAAGATTGAATCTACTTTCAAAGTTAAAGTGTCATTAAAGGAACCTAATGAGAAGAAGAAGCATGTGTCTAGTGACAGTGATACAAATGAAGAGGATATTGAACAACTTGAAGCACTACTAGCAAGAACATTCCACAAAGGTAAAGGCAAGTTCAAAGGTAAGTTACCCATCATTTATTTCAATTGCAATGAGGTTGGTCATATTGTTGCTAGATGTCCAGAGAAGAAGAACTATAGAGACAGTGACAAGTACAAGAGTAGAAGAGATGAAGACAGCAAGGATTACAAAGACAAAGGAAAGAAGTCTTGCTACATTGTTGAAGAGAAAACAAAAGAAGAATTTGATGAACATGATGATGAAGTGGTGTATCTTGCAATGAAGGATGAATCTAATGAAGATGAGGCAACTATACTTGTGACTTGTGTGAACAAGAATGATAGATGGATCATTGACAGTGGCTGTTCAAATTACATGACTAGAGACAAAAGTAAGTTTATTAACCTGAATTGTTATGATGGAAATAGTGTAATATTTGGTAACGATGCACCACATTAAATAAAAAGAAAAGGTTCTATCAAACTCATTGATAAGATTTTATGTGACAATGCTTACTATGTTGAAGGACTTAACTATAATTTGTTGAATGTGTCACAAATAAATAATTCGGGATGTAAGGTTGAGTTTGAAAACAAGATTTCTAAGATATATGACACAAATAGGAAACTAATTAGAAAGGGTGGTCAAACTAGAAGTAATCTATTCTATCCTTATATAAAGGATGCTAATTGTCTTGTTGTAAAATTTGATGATGTATGGCTATGGAACAAGAGGTAATGTCATGTTAACTTTGATAACTTGGTTAGTATCAGTAACATGAAGAAAGTTAGAGGTTTTACTAAGTTGAAGAAGCATGATAATGTAATGTGCAAACAATGTCAGTTAGGCAAAATGACTAAGTCAAGTTCTAAGAGTAAAACTTATACCTCTAAAGGAGTACTAGAGATAGTTCATATTGACTTGTGTGGACCAATCAATGTGCAAAGCTACAAAGGATATAAGTACATTATGTTATTTGTTGATAACTATTCTAAGATGATGACATTTATGTTTTTGAAATAGAAATATGATGCTTTCTAAATATTTAAGTGGTATTTAGAAAGAGTTGAGAAGGAAACAGTTAAAAGTTTGAAATGTTTGAGATCTGTCAGAGGAGGAGAATTCACATCAAATAAGTTTGAAATGTTTTGTTATGACAGAGGAATTAAAAGACAAACATATACCTCTAGAACACCACCAAAAAATTGAATAGTGAAAGAAGGAACAAATCTATAATGGACTATGCTAGAACACTCATGATGGAGAAGAATGTTGCTTTGAAATACTGGAGAGAAGTTGTAAGTATAGTTGTTTATACCTTGAACCATGTGCAAATCAAGAAAGGTACTCAGTCAACACCTTTTGAACTATGGTATGGATGCTCACCCAATGTAAAATATTTTAAGGTATTTGGAAGTAAATGTTACATTCTTAAAGATGTTAGGAATGGTAAAATTGATGCAAAAGTGAAGAAGGTATATTCCTAAGATACTTCACAAGAAGTAAAGCTTATAAGTGTTTAAATACTAACACTAAAAAAATTATGGAAAGTGCAAATGTGAAGTTTGATGAATACATAGAGGTATATGAGGCTAAACCTATGAAAGAACTAAAGGAATACAAATCATTTGTATAATTTTATGAAGGTATTCTGCTAATGAAGATGCTACAAATCAACAGCAAGTTTTAGTGACTACCAAGTCACACCCTATAAATGTCGAGTTGCATTCAGGAATCGAGCTACATACAAATGTCGAGTTACAGAATGAAGTGGATGCACATTTTTATTATGAGATTACTATACATGAAAGAGATGCTGAGCCACTTGACAAAGATGTACACAGTGACTCTAAGTTGAAAGACAAAATGAAGAAACCAAAGCTGAACCAAGATTGTCTAAGTATGTCAAAAGACATCATCCTGCCACTCAAATCATTAGAGATAAAGATGCTAGACCAATGAAAAGAAAAAAATTGAGAAGTGATACATGTTTTCTGAGCATGAAGGAACCCAAATTAGTAAGAGATGCATTAGAAGATGTTCACTGGAGTAAAGCCATGAAAGAAGAGATTGAACAAATAGAGAAAAACAAAACATGGAGTCTAGTTCCTAGACCAAAAGACAAAAATGTGATTGATACCAAGTGGGTATATACAAACAAGCTAGATGAAAGTGGTGAAATCACAAGGAACAAAGCAAGACTAGTTTGCAAGGGATATGCACAAGAAGAAGGAATTGACTATGGAGAGACATTTGCTCCTATTACTATGTTGGAAGGAGTAAGAACTTTACTTGCTTATTTTGCATACAAAGGTTTCAAATTTTATCAAATGGATGTTAAATCTTCATTTCTAAATGGTATATTAGAGTAAGAAGTTTACATAGAATAGCCAAAAGGTTTTTTTCATGTTAACAATATGAATATGGTATGTAGACTCCATAAGGCTCTATATGGTTTGAAACAAGCACCAAGAGCATGGTACAAGAGACTTCATAATTATCTTGTGAAGATTGGATTTGAAAGTATTGATGATAACAACAATCTGTACATGAAGATAGAGAAAGGCAAAGGTATTTTGTTATCTGAAATTTTTGGTGATGATATCATATTTGGTAAGGATTTTGCAAATCAAATAAAGCAAGAATTTGAGATGTCTATGTTTGGAGAGATCAAATTTTTTATGAGTTTGCAAGTATATCAGATGAAATATGGTATATACATCACTCAATCAAAGTATGTCAAGGAAATATTGAAAAATTTTGGATTGGAGGATTCCAAACAAGTACACATATGGTAACAGAACACGGGTTGTCAAAGAATGATGATTTAGCTGAGGTAAATCAAACATTGTGCAGGTCTATGATTGGAAAATTGTAATATGTAGTACATAGAAGACCTAATATTACATTATGTGCAGGGATAGTTTCAAGATTCTTTGCTAATCCTAGGGAGAATCATTTGATGGATGTAAAGAGAATAATGAGATATCTAAAAGGAACAGAAGAGTTTGGTCTATACTATAAGAAGAATGAAAATTTTGAATTGAGAGCCTACACTGATGTTGATTGGGCTAGAAATGCTGATGACAAAAAGAGCACTAGTGGAGGAGCATTTTTCTTATTCAAGTGGTTGGTTATATGGACTAGCAAGAAACAAAATTGCACTTCACATTCTACTACTGAAGCTAAATATGTTGCTACTGTTATAAATTGTACAAACATTGTATGGATCAAATAGCTACTCAAAGGTATGAAGGAAGAGATCACAGAACTAGTGATACTTTATTATGATAATACAAGTGCTATCAATATATCAAAGAATCTTGTGATGCACACAAAGACTAAGCACATTGCAATCAATTATTATTACTTGAGAGAGTTAGTTCAAGATAAAGAGGTGAAGATGGAATATGTCAACATAAAGGAACAAATTGTTGAAATCTTCACAAAAGCATTACCTAAGGATGCTCATGAGTATCTAAGAGGTAAACTAGGGCTGATACCCCTATGTAAGGCTATCTAAGTAACAAGAGGAGTGCCCCGCATCAAATAAGCTTATGTTCATATGTTACACATTGATGCAGAGGATCTTACTTTAGGAGCTGACTAAAGTAATCAAATAGATGAAACTTCAAATCAATCACAAGCAAGGTGAAAGAGGGACAAATTGAAGAAACTAAAAAAAATTATGTCTATCATGTTAAAGATGACAAGTCTTTGGAATTGTTTTCAAAGAGGGAGAGTTTTACTGATCAAGAGAGATTGATTGATCAACAGGGAGAGATTATATGAGGAGAGCATTGTTGTCAAAAAGGGAGAGTTTACTATGTTGTTTAGTGTGGAGCCTGATCAGTCCCCAAGTGGGAGATTGTTAGATTGTGGTGACTAATCAAGAAAGTACTGTACATACTTCATAAATAGTGGGGTTCGGGGCATCGCCCTGAAAAAAAAAAAAATTTGGAAGTAGCCGACATGGTAGCCGACATATTATGGCCGACATATGGCCGACATGTTATAACCCTAAAGCGGTTTAATACTTGTATAAAAACGGCTTAGGGTTGGGTATTTTTTATGTGTGGTGATAAGAAATTGGTTCTTGCGGCGGTATTGAGCTGTAAGGGATTATGGATTGTAATCAGGTTGTAATCACTGGATTGTAATAAGGTCGGACTTGCTGTTTGGTGGACGTAGCCTAGGGATTGGGTGAACCACGTTAAATCTTGGTGCCTTGTGTTCATTTCTGTGTGTTCTATTATTTTTTTAATTGGTTATATTTGCATGTAGTTTTTATTTTTGTCCGTGGTTTATCCTAACAAGTGGTATCAGAGCCTAGTTGTTTCTCAGTTATCCTCTGTAGGAAAGTCTCACGGTTAAGTGGGAGTCTCATGGTTGAGTGGGAGCAATGGCAGATGATGGTAAGCTGAGGGTTGATAGGTTTAATGGGCAGAACTTCTAGTTATGGAAGATGCAAATGGAAGACTATTTATATCAGAAGGATTTATGGAAGCCGTTGGAAGGAAAAGCCAAGAATCAGGGAACTATGTTAGAGGCTGAATGGGATCTTTTGGACAGAAAGGCACTCGGAAGCATTCGATTATGCTTGGCACCATCGGTGGCATTTAATATTACAAAAGCAAAGACGACAGAAGATTTGATGAAAACCCTAGTGACACTGTATGAAAAGCCCTCCACTTCAAATAAGGTATTTCTCATGAAGCGTTTATTTAATATGAAAATGGCAGAAGGTGGATCTATTTCAGATCATTTAAATGAGTTTAATACTATTACTAGTCAATTATCTTCTGTGGGTATCAATTTTGATGAAGAAATTAGGGCTCTCTTGATTTTGTGTTCTTTGCCTGAAAGCTGGAATGGCTTGGTAATGGCGGTGAGTAATTCTGTTCCTGGATCAAGTACCCTAAAATATGATGATGTGATCGGTGTTATTTTAAGTGAGGAAACTCATAGAAAATCCTCAGGTGGATCTACATCAGGAAGTGCTTTAAATGCACAAAGCAGGGGCAGAACGACTGAAAGAGGAAGTAACTCTGGAAATCATGGGAAATCAAGAGGAAAGTCAAAGGGGAGGAGGTCTCAATCGAGAGGACCAAATGATTGCTGGTACTGTGGGAAACCAGGGCACAAAAAGAAAGATTGCTGGACTCGAAAGAAAAATGAGTTGATATATTGATGAGTTGTATTGTAACATTGTGAAAATATTGCATGTAATTATTTAATATTGGGGGAAAAGAATTAAATGCCCAATATTAAAATGTGGGGTCAGTGGGTTAGGTAGCACATGGTTTATGTAATACCACTTGGTGGTTTTGTGGGACTTGCTACTATATAAGCAGCCACAAGGGTAGTTGTTGTGAGAGAGAAGAGAAAGAGTGACAAGGAGAAGACAAAAGGCAAGAGTCGAGCAAGACAAGGCTTGACAGGTTAGCCAAGGGAGCATTTGTGAAGGTTGAAAGCATGGCATGGGATGTGTGGATTCATGCTTGTTCACATAGTTTGCTCGGTTGTGGCTATGGCCATGAAGGCTTCCATGGTTGTATGGCAATGGTATTTTTTGCTGAATAATACATGGTGATGGATGCTTTTGGAGGCTGGGTTTTTCCCTCAATGAGGGTTTCCCAGGGTATATCTTGTGTCACAATTTTGTAGGTATGTTGTCTATTCTCTTGCATGTGGATTTTAATTTCGTGTTTATTTCAGATCTATTATGGGTAATGTGGAAACGGTTATATTCTTTGTTGCCAAGTTTCCTTACAAGTGGTATCAGAGCTATGGTTTTATTATTTGTAACCCTAGATTGAATCCATGGGAATGCATGAGAGGATAAAAGAAAATGGCAAGATATATGATTGATTTATTGCAGGTATGAAGGTTTTGGATTTGTTGTTATGATAGGATGTTAAAAGATTTGGGCATGGGAAATTGTTGGACAAAAAGATTTTTTTGGATGTTTCATTCAAATGAGAATTTTGGGGGGTAGCTTGCAGAAATGACCTCCTGGGTAAAAACAGACCTCACCACTGGATCCAGGTCAACATTTTCATAAATTTTGATATATAATATGCCCTAGTTTGGCCATGTTCAGAGGAAATGAAAGAGTTTTTTGGTTTCAGCTCATGATGGCCGTCAAATTTAATCCCGTCGGAATTTTCGTCACTGGAAAAAAAAAAAAATCGTACTGAAAATGGTAAAAAAGACTGTCTTAGTAAAACGGCCATAACTTTCTCTCAGAATATCAGATTTCAGAGTTCTTATAGGCATTGAAAAGCTAATTCAAAGTACTACAAAATGGTGTAGGTTTGGTTCTATGATTTTGAAATATTGTTAGGTTTTGAGAGCCCTAAAGTCAGATATTGTTTATTTTGAGCATGGATTAGGGCATAACTTGGGCATACGGAGTCAGATTTTGGACTTCGAGTAGTCAATGGAAAGCTCTTAGAGAGCTCTACACATTGGTTCAGATTTGGTGTAGGTTTGGCATGATTTATTTGTTGATATATTGATCTAAATAGTTTATAGGTATATTTTGACTATGGTAACATTGTGAGTTTATGGCATTGGAGATTTAAGTTTTGATGTCATTGTATACTCAGTTCATATTTCAGATTGGTCTCATGATGATATGGTTATCAGTGTTTTGGTTTGGATATGCATGATGACTTGTTGGGTCTACAAATTGTGCAGTGTTGTAAGCGGTCTATACTTACAGGTTGCATTTATAACTTGGTTATGGGTTGTCTTTGCCCATTGATCTTTCATTATTGATACATATTCAGATTGGTGGCTTGGATTTGGGTTTTCTATGCCCTAAGTCACATGATTTTATCTTCATGTAGAAGGGATGAGATGTTGTTACTAGGTACAGTCATGGCAGAGGATTGTGGTTGACTATGCTGACAGGTTGGACATATTGAGAGCCAGATGCTCAGTTCATGGATGTGATCATGGTGTCATAGATTTTGGCATGACATGATTGGTTATACAGAAGATGGTTTTTTCATCATATGTCATGGATAGCTTGGATACATGGTTTAGCGGGAGCTTGTGACAGTGATAGGGTGACAGTGCAGGATTAGTTCCTGATTTGGTTTATATCTTCTTGGTTTGCAGAGGATGGATTTTATGATGCCATAGGTGACTTGGTACCACAGTTGAGTGGGAGTTGTTGGCATTGATATATTTATTGAGTGTATGTAGATGTTGGAGGTTTGTCTTAGATCCTGTTGCTGCAGAAGCATCTTTGACATTTGCATGGTGCACTTGTTATCTTCATGGTGTTTGAAGATGGTTAGATCTTGAGGACTCATGGAGTTCTTGGTTATCTTCATGGTATGTGGAGATGGTTCTTCCTGGTATGTGGAGATGGTTTTCTTCATGGTGTATGGAGATGATTGCATCTTGAGGACTCACAGGGTTCTTGGCAAAGGTGTGGTTTATGCTTTTATTTGGCATGTTATCCTTGGTGTGAGGATGGTTTCATTATTATGTCATGGTATACTCTTGATACACGTTTAGAGTTGTGACATGTTATGATGTGTTCATATGGAGCATGTTATCTCTTTGGTTGAGATGGTAAGATCATGTTGTCATGTTTATGTTCCTGAGGCCATGGTTGGAACTTTGACATTGATCTTGGTTTAGTTTCTTGGTATTGAGTACACTGATCATAAGCTGGATACTTCATGATATTGCTATGTTTCATTTGGAGTTGGCATGGATTGATTAGTTACAGGTGCTCATGGATACTTAGAGACGATGGTGATGCTGATTTCTTTTGGATTAGAGAAGTATTTGTTGGGACGGTTGATGGTTTCAGCAGGAAGTCCGAGGGGCAGTCACCTGATATGGACTTGAGAGGAGATTGTTTTTAGATGAGTCTTGGTTGGAGACTTGGGTATCTTGATGAGCATTCTCATTCCCCACTCTTAGTCTACTCGGCAGTTTGCTACTTGAGAGGTATAGCCCATTGTTTCTCTCAGTTGCATTATATTTATGCTTGTCTTTCATGGATATGGATCTTGAGCTATGGTACATGAGTTAGTTCTGGAGGGTTCATTTGAGAGATGGTTTAGCATTAGTTATCTCCATGTGCATATGTTGTTATACTGGTTGAGTTTGGGAGATGGTTTTATATTGGGCATTTTCCTTGGATTAGGAATGGTTATTCCTTGGTTTAGGAATGAGTTTATTGAGTTTGATCTTCTTGTGAGAGGCTTACATCCATGATGAGTTATACGGTATAGTTTGGGTGTTGTTGAGGCTTTGAGGTATGGATAGTTGGATGGGTTTGGCACTTTGCTGTGGGTGCTATTTCAGCTATGGATATTTTGACAACTACCGATACATGTGATTACCTTTGGATCAAGTTATTTGTGCTTGGAATTTTAGTTGGTACAGGATTTTATGATCTTCTAATGTGACAGGTTGGGTGGCTTTCTCTTTGGATGGCTTCTATGTATGTCCAGTGGCAGTGGCATAATAGGAGGTGAGATCATTCATGTTCGAGATGCTAGATACTTTGATTTTGTTGCAGGTACCAGGATGGAGCACTTGGTGTATTTTGATCCATGATGGTGGATGTGCTGGGAGGGATTGTTCCCTTGTTCATTTATGTGGCTACGGATTGACCCTATGCAATGTATACAACAAGTGGGAGATTGTTGAGATAATGGGTGTTGCACACATTGCATAATATTATTATTTTATTATTTTATTTTTATTATGTACTGTTGTACCTAGATGGACGTGCAACATGTAAAGATTCCCATGGAATATTCTTGATGAGTTGTATTTAATATTTCATGTAATTATTTAATATTGGGAAAAAAAGAATTAAATGCCCAATATTAAATGTGGGGTCAGCGAGTTAGGTAGCACATGGTTTTAGCACATGGTTTATGTAATACCACTTAGTGGTTTTGTGGGACTTGCTACTATATAAGCAGCCACAAGGGTAGTTTTTGTAGAGAGAAAGAGTGAGAAAGGCAAGAGTCGAGCGGGACAAGGGTTGACAGGTTAGCCAAGGGAGCATTTGTGAAGGTTGAAAGCATGGCATGGGATGTGTGGATTCATGTTTGTTCACATAGTTTGCTCGGTTGTGGCTATGGCCATGAAGGCTTCCATGGTTGTATGGCAATGGTATTTTTTGTTGAATAATACATGGTGTCATGGATAATTACGCGGGTTGGGAAGGCACCGGGGAGATTTGAACCCATGACCAGGCCAATACCAGGCTCTGATACCAATTGTAGGGCCCATTTACCGTTGCACCAAAAGCCATGACTGTTAGTGAACATGGAACACCACATAATTAACCACCTATGGGCAGGGGAGCGCGTCGCATCACCCAACATACTAATCCTAAGAGTGAGATAATTTATGAAGGAACCTAGTAAGAGGGATATATAGTAAGGAGTTATAAGAAAGTGTTTTGTAACCTATTCAGAAGAAGGAATTGTTGATAGAGGGAAAGATAAGTAAGTGTTTTTTAACTTATTCAAAAGATAGAAGTTGTTGATAGAGGGAGAGATTTCAATACAAATTTTTTTGGTATTGTCTCATTGTTTTAACCTAGTCAGTTTGGTTGAACAAGGTGTTTACCATTTGGTTGATTTAGTTGATTAGTTTGGTTTGCCATCAATGCCAAAGAGGGAGATTGCTGAGAATAGATTAAAGAAGCTAATCAAAGAAGGAGATTGTTGAAAGAGGGAGATTGCTAAGAACATATAAGTATGACAAATATGCTTCAATTATTGTTTTGTCACTAATGTCAAACCTGCTATTTGATGGTGAGACAATTACTTATAAGATTAAAGTACTATCACTTACTTGATTGATGAAGAGGATTTGATCAAAAGATGTAACAATAGCACCTAGAGGAAAGGTTGAGTTAAGATTATGTAATGAAGTAAAAGAATCAGTTAAGAGAGTGATAACATGATGTATTGATAATCTACTTAAGGTTACAAAGGCTAGTTACACTAAGAAAGTTTAGAAGAATAAGTTACACAAAGTTTGTCTGCCAAGCTTGATCGAGTGGATAGTAGGTTTTGAGAAAAGACGGAGCAAGTTAAGCAGAAAATGAGTTGGAGCCAAGTAAAAGTTCATTCTAGTGTATGTCAAGTAGAATAGTTGATGCTAAGTAAAGTTTAGTTGATGCTGAGCACCAATAAACTTTAGTTCATGCCAAGTGATTTCATAATGGATGTTGAGCAACATAGTATGTGTTGAGCATTAGAAGTTTGATAACGCCAAGCTGTTGCATTATTCAAAAGATCATGAATTTGATGGATCTAAGCTACCAAGTTTATTTTCTTGGATCATGTGAACGAGGTGGAAGATAAGGTTGATGAGCTAGTGGCACAAAATTCAAGATAAACCATTTTTAGACGAATTCAAAGAGGATTGTAGGAGAAGTTTCTAGAAGAGATATGAAATATGGGGTAGATACATTGTATCCTACCTAATCCATCTAGACTCTAAATTAGACGATGGAGAATGAGTGGTAAAAGATCTTAATTTTCTCTTTATAGGATGAAGAAAGATATTGAGATGAGTATGATAGGAGAGATGAAATATTTTCTAGGATTATAGATCATACAAAATAAAGAGGGAATCTTTATTTCTCAGACTATGTACTTGAAGGATTTACTAAAAAGGTTTGGTTTGGAAACATGCAAACCCATTGGAACACCTATGGCAACTAGACACAAGTTATTTACAAAGGATGAGACACCTACTATTTAATAGTAGAAGTATAGATCTATGATTAGAGGATTGCAATAGTTGACTCACACAAGGCTAGATATAAAAAATATAGTTGGAATCATTGCAAGATTCCAAGCTAATTCGAGAGAAGTACATTATATAGAAATCAAAAGGATATTTTGATATCTAAAAGGAACATTTGAGTTCAAATTGTGGTATGACAGATCTAATGATTTTACTTTAAGTGCTTATATTGATGCAGATTGGGTAGGCAGTATGGATGACAGAAAGAGTACCAGTGATGGAACCTTCTTTCTTGGAGGAATATCGGTTTCTTGGTTAAGCAAGAAGAAGGATTATTCATCACAAAGTACAGTGGAAGTAGAGTATGTTGCAGCAACAAACAATTACAGTCAAGTTGTTTTGATGAAGCAGATGTTGAAAGATATAAGGATAGAATTTAGTGAACCTATTCTCATACATTCTAACAACACAAGCACAGTAAATATGTCTAAGAATCTAGTGTTACATTCAAGGACTAAGCACATTTCTATTAAGTGTCACATGTTGAGAGAGAAAGTTGCAAAAAAGGAAATTAGATTGGAGTATGTGAGCACTAAAGAGAAGATTGGAGATATATTCACTAAGCCTCTTCCCAAAGAAACTTTTGAGTATTTGTGAGGTATGCCTAGGGTTATACCCTTCCTACATCATAGTAGAAGATGCAAGAATGCATCCGTCCAGTGTAATAGAGACCATTATTGTCTAGACTGAATGTTGATGCTTCCTATATGGGGGAGTATTTGTGATGGACAGAATCATCTAGGACTCTTGTTGGATGTTATTTTGAATAGTGTCTTTTGACACTTAAGCCAAGCAAGAATCAGTTGTTGTAGAGTTTTATGTAGTGAAGTTGGTTGTTGAAACCTTTGACATTAATGTCAATGGGGGAGAAGTTCGGCATGAAAAACAACATGTTCAAAAAATGTATAGCATGATAGTTGGGAGAAGTTTGGCATAAGTACAAAATGTTCAGAAGAAGTACAACATGGAATGATTGTTTGATAGAAAACACACTAAGGTATATCAATGGGGGAGAATGATTGATGAAGAGGATTTGAAAAGAAAGATGAATAGTGTTGTCTGTATTCTTGGAACTAGATGTTTTTCATCTATGTTTTCATCAATGTGAAAGAGGGAGATTGTTGAGAGAATGAATCCTAATGATATTTCTATGGGGGAGTATTACAAATATTCTACTATGATGTTATGTTACATTCATGACCAAGTTTGTCATTGATGTCAACATAGCAATTTTTTGTGGTATGTGACAGAAGAATAGCAGAAATATCAAGTTGGCATGGATGGGTAGTTGAGTATTCTAACTATCTGAGGTTATGGGAGATACTTTTGAGTATCTAGTGTATGCAGTTAACATCAGAAGAAGAAATGATAAGTTTGGAAGAAGTTATGTAAGTTTTGGTGATGTCTATTCTGAGATAGAGTTTATAGAGGCATGTTTTGGTAAACTTGTTATATCTCTTAGTAGAGTTGTTATTCTAAGAATTGAGGTTGAGGATGTGAAGAAGACATGTTGGTGATGACATGGCTAAGATCACTCATCATATATTGGATGTACAAAAAGTTACTCAAGTTTCAAAAAAAGAAGATTAATGTTATCGCTTAGTGTATTGTGTTCTTAATGTGGTTCTATAATGATTAATTGAGAAGGGCTAACAGCCAACTCAAGGAATTTTTTTATGGACTTAGTATAAAGGAAGGAGATTTTCCTTTATCATGGTATATGTGTGTACGGATGAGGATGATATTTGTAAGAAACACAAGAGCAAAATGTGAGGTTGATTAGAGCAAGGCAGAAGTAAAGGAAACTTCATTACCAAGGTTTTGCTAAGTGACCTAAGGTTTTATATTTAGATCTAAGGTTTGTGACCTAGTCTACAAGGTTTGAAAGTGTTTTGTTTGATTGACAGAACAAAGAAAAGAAGAACATAATATTAAATTACTTGTTTGAGCAGTGAGCTCTTCTTGTAGTTGAAATTGCATGTTTGGGCAGTGGACTCTTCTTGCATACATTGTACTACAAATCCTAATAGGGTTGGCGAAACTCCTAACAATGTTGGAATCTCCTAACAGGGATTCAAAGTCTTCTAATAGGGACTCTATGTGCTAAATGTTTTAATAGACTCCTAACAAGGTCCATCCTCTAACAAGGAATATTTATATTAGTACATCATCTTATGGGCATCATTCCTACTAGGGTTTTCCCTCTAATCAATGGTTTCCCTAGTTAACATATCTAGTGTAATTGTCTATGTGCATCTTATTATGGTTTCTTTTTACTTCTATTGAATGGTTAAGTTTGTTTAAAGAAGATAAATGTTTTAACTGTTGGATAATTGATTCACTTCCCCCCCCCCCCCCCCCCCTTCTCAATTATCTTGGTGGACTATTGTTTCTAAAAAATAATGCTAAAGAAATATGGGACAATTTGGCACTTTTACATGGTAGAGATGAGAATGTACTAAGAGCAAGAGCATAAATTTTGAGAAGCAAATATGATGTCATGAGAACGAAGGAAGGTGAGAATGTTGTGCAATATATAAACTGAATCAAGGAAGTTGTAAGTGCAATAAAATCTATTGGTGGAGTCACCAATGACACTAAAGTTGTAATTAAGGTTTTCAAAACTTTGTTACCTATCTATGTTATTAAAGTTTCTACAATTCATGAATTTAGAGTTATGCCTGGTAATTTCCTTACACTTGGTGGTTTAGTTGGTCATCTAACTGCACTTGAATTAATAAATTTTCATAATAGTGTGCCTACACTTAGGAATGATTTCAAGACTTCACTAACCATTGGTAGGTCAATGAAATAAAATAGAAATAAAGATGAAAGTGATTCATATTCAAAAGATGACATGGATGACATTGAAGCTTTTCTTGTAAGGAGGTTATCGAGAGGTAAAGGTAAATTAAAAGTTTCTTGGCCCCACATGCATCTTTTGCATGTAGAATAAGAGAAGAATTGAGTGTTGTCATTTATGGCCAAGAATATTTGTTTGGAAAAATGTGTGACAATCAGTAAAAGGAAGTTGAAGGAGAAAGGAGTCTAGAGTTACCAGTCAAGAGGCATACTGACGTACTCTCTAGCATGCCCACATTGGCAGAAGAAGTCAAATGTGGATTAAAGTTGATCCAAGATACCAGAGTGATGAGTCACCATTGATGCGACATAAGATAAAGGATAAATGACACAAGAAGGAAAGGATGATGGGCCACCATTGGTTCACATAGGAATTAGTAGTACTACTAGTCTAGACCCTAGGCATAGGGTTCATGGGTCTTTTGTCAATGAAGCAAGCATAGAATTAATTTTTTAAGAATGAGAGGGATAATTTGATCATGGGTAAATATTCCCTAATATCAATAGAAGAATATATACAACAAGTATAAAAAAAAGGTTGTAGTTGTCAAGAGTGAAAAACTACTGCAAGGGAAGAAGATGCTAGAGTATAAAGGGATTAGAAGGAGGAATCTAGCTGAAGTAAAGGTAGTATAGTGAGAAAATAAAAATGACAAAATTTTGTTAGAAACTAATGGAGATGTGAGAAAAAGGGTATTCACAAAACAAGCAGGAAGATCAGTGCATCTTTAAGGAGAAAGAGAAGAGATCTACATGGAAAACTAATGCTATATTCAAGTCAAACACTTAGTATGCCTTCAAATCATTGCATATTTTTGTAAGCTCTTAACAAGGTGAGCTTTATTAAGAAGCTTATTATAAAATCCTCTAACAATGTGTCTCTCAAAAAGAGATTTGTAAATTCTATATCTAGGTAGCTTGAGTAAAAATTTCATAACTATAACATATTATATGAATTCCTAACAAGATGAGCTTCCATAAGATACACTTGTAGCTCTTAATAGGGTGCCCCTTTACATGCATTAAAAGGGTCAGTGCATATATTATCCTCATCATAGTTTTTATCCTTGTATTCAAGGTTTCTACATACAAAATATCAGTGTCAACTTGATGAATGCTTATGTGTGTGAGTTACATTGTTTTTACCTTACTATGTCTATCATGTTTCTAGGTTTAAAGTGGGTTGTATTAAGGTTAGTAGGAAGAATCAGGAAAATAAAAAAATTTGTGAATGATACTTATTCACCCCCTTCTCAGTACCATTTAGGAACAATAAAGGTAAATTACCTTGGATATGTTCTAATTGCAATGAAGTAGATCAAATTGTTGAAATATGTCCTAGAAAAAGGAGAGATAGAAATGATAAGAAGGATCATAAGTATAGAAAGAATAAAGAGTACAAGGAAAAAGGGAAGAAATTATGCTATATTGTTGAGGAAGAGCACACCGAGTTGGACACTAAAGTTAAGAAAGATAGAGTAGAAGTGGTGTATGTTGTTGTTAAAGAAGACCATAATGAATAAAGGTATGAGGATGATAATATATTATTTTACATGTTAGTAAGAATGGTACATGGATCATTGATAGTGGATGCTAACACCATATGACTAGAGATATCTGTAAGTTTGACAATTTTGAAGAATGTGATGGTAAAATTGTTAAATTAGGGAATGATCTTCCATATTTAGTGAAAGGTAGAGGTTCATTGATGTTGAATGATAAGATCAACTATGATGATGATGTATATTGGGAGAAAATACTAAAATATAATCAATTGAGTGTTGCTCAATTGAATAGTACAGGTAACAAGATGGAATTTCAAAACAAGAAGGTCAAGATTTTTTATGATAATGGGAATCTAATTAGCACTAGTGAGGAAAATAAAGGTAATCTATTTTATCTTGATCCTGTAGTTGATACTGTAGACACCTAAATCTAATTACATCAATAGGTAGTCATATTTAGTCTTCTCCTAGGACATTATTGATTAAATATTTGCTATTTAATTAATTAATCATCATCCCCTAGTTAATTTATTTATTTAATTAACTATAGTCCAATTGATAAAATCAAATAATCACCTAAAATCAATTTATCAATTAAATTTCTATTCCTCTATTAAATTTAATAAATCCTCAAATCTATTCAATTTAATTTCATACTCCCATTTTATTGAATAAATCATTTAATAAAATATCTAAAATCCTAAAAGCATTCCTAAACCCTACCCTAACCTCTAATTCAACCCATTCACCCATACTAACCTCACTTAGCCACCTAACTAAGCTATCCCATCAAAGCTAAACCACTTATCCCCTAACCCCCTTTCTAAGCTAATCCTAATCCCCCTCCTAAACATGTGCACAACTTTAAGTATGGGTTAAGACATGCTAACCCAAGCCAAAGTCAACAAACTCAACCACACCTCTTACATCCTCAAAATATCTCTTACCCCTCCCTTAATGACTCTTGCATCCCTCTTACATACTCAACCTCCCTCATTACTCCTTTGACCAACCCATATCCTATCCTCTCACACTCATCCTCCTTGTGACAAGTGTCACCTCCCTATTGGTGCTAAACAAGAATGATCCATGTGCTCTCTTCTCCTTGCATCCTAGCCCTCCCTCACCATCTTATCATCTTTCAATCCTAACCATCCATCTCTCTACCCCTTGGCCTATAAATGGAACCCTCTCCCTTCACAAACATCATCCACCTTTCATGCAATGTTATAATGTTATTTTGAGAGCTTGAAAACTACCAAAATACCATTATAATATTGAAATACCTCCATGACTCCATTGTTGAAACCACCCTTTATGTACACCATCCATCCACTTGAAGCTTGAGCATAATTTTGATCACACATATCTACCTATCAGGGACAAATCCATTTCATCATGTGTTATACCATTAGGAGCCCACCATTCTTGGTTTGTTTCCTTTTGTGGTGATAACCATCGGTCCTATCTTAAGTGTTAGCTTGATTAGTATTGTGAATATTTTCATTTAATAGTTAGTATTCATGTTGCACTACTAAATTAGGTGATACATTTTGGCACGCCTGGTGGGACCTCACATTTGTGTCAATCTAACTAGTTTTTAGGTTTTTTGTGACGAACTAACCAAAATAACCTTGT
Source organism: Cupressus sempervirens (assembly GCA_028749045.1). Lineage (NCBI taxonomy): Eukaryota > Viridiplantae > Streptophyta > Pinopsida > Cupressales > Cupressaceae > Cupressus > Cupressus sempervirens. Next base: position 210,176,295 of record CM053792.1, read on the forward strand.
ATGCTTATGGGTTTTTGTAGGAAGTTTTTTAACATTGCTATAAATACGCAAGTCAATCTTTGGAAAATGCACTCCTGGCCATCTAAACGATTTTAAATTTTAACCACTTCAAAATGTCTTTTGTTCACGATCCCATGACCTCGGGAACGTGATCCCACAATAGTGGGATTGCGACTATACGTCGACGAGAACGCGAACCCATGATTGCGAGTTCACAATTTTTCACCAACCAACTTTTGTACGTGTCCCAGAATTAGCTTTGTATCCCTACCAAAACTTTTTCTGCAGGAACGCTTGACTCTACTTGCGGGATCATTTTTTATTGCCTGTGGGAACATGGCCTCCAATCAATCAAACTTTCAAACCAACTTCCAGTGTTGACCAGTCAAACCTACCTAAAAACTTTCCCATGGGAACACTGATAAATCCCCCTGTGGGATTGCTCTGTGATTTTCATCCCACGGCCTTATTTCTTGTAATTTTTTTACCAGTCCTATGCAGTGTTCCTGTAACTTTTAACCATGTTTCCGTGCCTACGAGATTACTACATAAACCCATGGGTTTGTAGCATTGACTACTTTGCTGAAATTTTTGACATTTTCTTATCTAGGTTTTCATGCTAACTCATTTTTTGCAGGTTTCATCATCATAATCTTCTTTTGAACAACTTAAAATTGAACAAATCTTTCTTTTTGTCTTTCATGGAATGAATGATTAAGGTTTAAAATTAACCATTGTGATGAACATTTTGTTTTAAGTGTTAATGAACATTATGTGAAAACACTTCAAATTTGGGGCTTAAAATAAACTTCATCAAATCTTGAATGCCCTAAGGTCAAAATGTTCTTATTCCCTCCTCTTTAAAGTTTTTGCACTCGATTTCCCTTTTGTTGACTCGATTCATTCTTGTTGACGACGTTGTGAAGTTGGAACAAATCTTTGTATGTTAAACACGTGTTTTCAAATCATAAAATAGAGCATTAAAGTGTCCAAATAGTAATAAATCTAATGTCTTGTGTGTTTGGAGATTGTGCATTTTAGCACATATTTGATTTCTCTCTTTTCATGTAAAGTAAGACCTTAAAATATGTGATGCATGTACCGAAGTTGTTAGTAAGACCATTTGCAACAACTTAAGAGTGCTTCTAGCAAGTTCATCCACCTCTGGGAAGCGCTTCCCTTTTGGTGAGAAGCTCAAACCGGTAAAAAGTCTAGCTGGTATATAAATGAGGGGAAAGGTAAACTTTCTCTCTCCATCATTCAAGTTCGAGTGGTGTGTTTTTGTGGGTAACCTGAGGTGGGAAAACTTTCCCATGATTTTAGCATGTCCAAAATAGATTCTTAAGTGGATCACATACATAAAAACTGATTGAAGGACTCCACAGACCCATTTACAACCCTTTTTAGTCAAAATTATCTCACTTTTTTCTATGGTATGTTCATTCACGGTGCAAGGAAAATAGCATCCCTCAAGATTACTCACCATTGTGCTCCTCTGGTAGAGGCATAAGGCCACATAGGTTTCATCTCTTAGGGTCATTGTTTCCACAAAAGGGGAACTTCTATTCGCGATGCCTTGAAGATTCTTTGATGTGTATCATTTGTCAATCGACTCTTGTATCGCCTCACCTCTTTGATGAGAGGGACATATTCCACTAGAATCAAGAGACACCAAGTTGTGTGTCATTGAATAGCATATTGCAATCAAAAATTTGACCTTAGAGATAAAGTGTGTGTTTGAACTATCTTATTTATACTCAAGACCCATGAAAAACATTTGTAAAACATACACAATTCTATGGTTACTATCAAAATCCTTTTGCTAAAGAGATAATATGTTTGTCTTTCTCAAAGTTGCTTTGTCCTTTGAGAAACTGTTTGTTCACAAAAAACCCTCGTATCAAAGAAATTCCACCTTTGTTATCTCAAAAGGCAGTTGTTAGCAAGTCCATTTGCACCAATTTTTTGTCTTGTTGGTCCAAATTTTCTCTTTGCTAAGAAAGTTATACTTATTCCCTCAAAAATAACAAAATCACTAAAGCAAGTCCTAGTTACAAATCCTTTTTCCTTGGTCCAAAGTCTTGCTCTTTCAAAATATCCTTATTACCCATCCTACTTGACCGAAAATATCACATCTTGTCTTTAAAAGACCCCATCTTCCCATATAAAAAATGGTTGTTAGCAAGTCCATTCGCAAAAATGTTTTTCCTTCTTGGTTTATCCTTACCTATAAATGTTATCTAAAAACCCACAAAACAAAATCTAGTTGCAAATAATCCTTTTCTCAAAACCAAAAAGTTTCTCTTTCCAAATTATCCTTGTTATCTATCATCCTTGACTGAAAATATCACATTTTTCCCTTGACCAAAAGTTTGTTAGCAAGTTCATTTGCAACAAAACCTAAAGTCAAGCTTGTCCCACTTCACTCAAACTTTTCCATTGTTGAAAAAACCTTAGCTATTTCTCAATCGATTTGTGTTTCCAACCCAAGGTCCAAAAGGTATACTTAGCATAGTCACTACCTCTAAAACCCCACAATTGTGATCAAAATCCCTTGGAAATATCTCATGTCAGGCCATCCCAAGACTAAGTTCAAAAAGGCTAAACTTCCACAAATACCGTTTACAAGGAAATAGAAGCAAAACAAAAGAAATACACCCCCAACCCCAAGATTGCCAAACTAGATAAAATTGAGAAAAACGGTGTAGAGGTAGCATTACAAACTGAGTGGGACTACAAAATCCAGAATTTGACTCTCTGACATGGTGTTAATCATAGCCTTATCAACAATTTTAGTGTTACTCATTTTGATTAGATCCTCCTTGTTTCCACACACACTTGTGCACTTATAGGTTTAGTCTCTCATTTAGAAACGTCACTACCACACACAAACATTTCAAAATAGGATCACCTCCTCCCATCTTAGGTTTTCAAAAAAGAATCCTCCACATGCATTATTAAAAACTAGCATCTCTTACCATTTTCTCACTTATTTAGAAGCATTTAGCATCATCTATCCCACCATCATAGTAATCCTTGAAACTCAATATTTTCTAGAAATAGGGTGTCATTTGTGTCCCACATCACCTTGAGCCAAAGGTTAGGGCCACATATTTCATATCACCATCACATTTCCACACTCATATTTTAGAGAAACACAACCTCCTTCACTTAGCACCATATCATCTAGACTCCTAACAGTATCATATATACCTAGCATCATCCCTCTTTGCATTTTCATCCATAGGAAAAATCATCCTTTCATGCCACCCACCACACATTTTGGTAGGAACACACGAAAAAAAAAGGACATGGATCCTAGTCATAGTAGTAACACATCTCGAGCTCAGTTGTACCCCATAGTTTCCATGATGCCATTAGATCCACCACCAGAAATCCCAAAAGCGCTAAGTTCCTCCATAGATATTGAGGCTTTCATGAACCAACCTGGTCATGCTACCATTGTAAATGCCATCATAGACCGAAACAAGGAAACCATCATGGAAAATTTATTAAGGGATAATGTCAGCATCTTTGAATTTGGGCGTCCACCACCTATCGACATATCAGATCCTACGCACCCTTTGTTTGGGTGGCAACCTCCTCAGGTAGAACCAGTAGACCCAAATATACCCTCAACCCAGGTGCATGTTCCCATTTTGCAAAACACCCATCCCATTCTCACTCAACCCTTAGTGCATACTACATCCCAACCAACCCCAAGTATACCATCTACATCTGCTTCCACCACTCATTTTCCTACTCCACCAAATCCTCCATTTGCATCCAACAACACTACCTTTTCATTTCCACCCCACATCACATCTAGTCCATCTACTACTCACATGTCGCCACTAGGGTCAAATACCTCATCTTCCATCCCACCTAACATCACTGTAAACCCATTTGTAGCTAGCCAAAGCTCTTCAGCCTCATTTCCTTTGGGACCTTGGAATGTTGCTATGACACAAGGGCCTACCACTAGCCTTCCCCCTAGCACTACAGCTATGTCTATGCCTCAGGCACTTTCATCCACCACTTCACTTAACTATTCACTACCACCCCTTACCAACTACTTTTCTATGCCATCCCTAGGCAATAGCGAAAACCCACCACCACTACAATTCCCCATGATGAATGCTCTACCACAGATTAATTACCTTGCACCTATTCATAATTAGTCATACTCTCAAGAAGGAGCACAACCCACATATATTAGGCATGGTATATATTCCCAAAGCATGGCTCAGGCATTACCAACATTACCACCCTTTTAGCCATAGTCTTCACGCCAACAATATGCTTAGGTATCCATGTAGAACTATCTCATATGGCAACAACCTAATACTTATCCTCCCCAACAACAAACTTCTTGACAGATGTAGCAATATGCACAAAACACATTCTAGCAACCCATAGCATCCATCTCACCAACTGTGCAACCTATTTTTCCATAGACACCATATGCCAATCAGGGTTTTCCATATCAACCTTCATATTCTAGCATGTATCCTACACTGGGGGCACCTAGATCGGGAGCACTTGCTCCCCCACCTGTAAACTCTAAATGGGAAGAGATGAAAAATGCTCTCAAGGCCCTCAAGGATGGGACAGATTCCAAAACTTTTAAGTTTGAAAATGACTTCCCATACCCGTTCGACAAAACCATCACAATGACACCATTTCCTAAACTTTTTGAGATCCCCAAGTTTGACAAATTTAGAGGGAAAAGTGATCGAGTCACACATGTTAAGGAATTATACATGCATTGTCAAGAGGTGGCCTATAATGATGTGTTCCTCATGTGGCTCTTTCCAAAAAGCTTAGGAGGACCAACCCTAGAATGGTTGTGTCATATCCCTCAGGGCACTATTAAAAAAAATTTTGATCTTTCTGAAGTTTTTGTGGCTCAATACACCCATCTTATTGAAACTGAATTATCTATTGTGGACTTAGTTCATACTAAGAAGAAAGGAGGATAAAGCCTTGTATAATACTTATAGCATTAGAAAATACTCACAACTAGGATCTCATGTACCATCCCAAAGTGTCATCTTGTCAAAATGTTCATAAACAATGTGCACCCTAGCCTTGCCCATCACATGGTTATGAACTATCTGCAAACATGCAAAGACATTAAGGAAAAGGGGATGGGACTTGAACAAGGCCTCATTAAGGATGGTGTTATCAAAATTTACAAGGAAAACACCCAAGACAGAGGTCCCAACAATGACAAAACCCGATATTGGAATAAAAACAAAAATACGATGACAGATGTCACCACTGACACCCGACAAGTTCATATCATTGGGGTAGCAACCAATATTCCCACCACATTTTGTCAACAAAAACCTTATCAGCAAAAACCCCCTATATATCAACAACCACCTACATAGACCAATCAGCAAGTACCTTCTCACCTTAATCAAACCAATGCCATCATAGTTTTAGTAGGTGCTAAACCCCGTGTTTAGAGACAACCAAGCACATACACCCCATTGGGGGAACCCCTTGATGTAATATTTGACAAACTGGCCAAGGATAACCTTGTGCAGTATCCACAAACACAACCTTTGGAGCCCAATCAGTCTAGAGCATCCTAGTACAAGGATAATGAGTTCTGTAAATTTCATCGTGTTAAAGGACCCACAACCCTTAAATGCATGCAACTCAAAGATTATGTCCAAGACCTCATTGACGAGAAGGAAATCACAATAGGGACATAGGCTTCATCTAATGCAGGATTAATGATGTATCAAAATGCTTTCCCTCCCCATAATACAAACCTAGGAAAAGCACCTGCAAACACTCCTGTCAACAAACTGAACAATACTGAAGGGAAACAAGGAGATAACTAAGACAAGTCTCAGAACTATACTTAAGCATACTTGGATTATGGGAGCCTTATCAGCTGCTTATCACAAGTTGAGTTGTCTATCAATGTTATAAACAACAAAGGCCCAGATACCTAGTGTGTAGTTACTACTCCCCTAACTTGACTCAATATAGTTGGCCCACATGTGTTTGCACCATCAAGGCCACCTCCATTTCAAGCATCTCCATTAGGATCATCCTTATTAGGACCATAGTATAACATCTTGGAACATCTTGGAAACACACCGGCTCAGATTTCCACTTTTGATCTCTTGTGAACAAGCCGACTTTATCAAGAGATCCTTGACATTCCTCTACATGAGTCACACGTCCCCTCTGACATAAATGTTGCCGATTTCTACAACTTGGTTGGCCATCTTTCCACATCATGTGTTTTATCCTTCAAAACCACCGATATCCTAGTAGTTGAACCCAATTATATCCTTCCACTTTGCATAGTTGTCATGGTTTCTGACTTTGCCATCAAATGGGTCAGGACAGATAATGGATCGGCTTTGAATCTATGTACTTTAAAGTTCATCAAATAGGCAGGATACATTGAGGCCAATATCATTAATGAGGTGATCACCATCAAGGCATATGACAATTTGGAGCGCAACAGCGAAGGAACCATCTTGCTCCCTCTTAGAGTTGGCCTAGCCACTCAAGAAACACTTTGTCACATAGTTGATCTTAACCTTCTATACAAAATCCTCCTCAGTCGCCCATGGATTCATGCCATGAAGGCGATTCCATCCACATATCATCAGTGCATCAAGTTTCCACATAATGGTACTGAGATAACCATCCATGTAGATCTTGAACCCTTTGCTTATTGCAATGCATTTGAAGCTTCATACACCAACCATTTTCTTGGGATCAAAGTTGACCACACCATGGCTAGTTCCTTTGGCACCTACCACGATCCAGACACCATTTTAGCCTCCACTCTCTCCATGGTTAAGATCAACTACCAAGGTTGTGGTGAGTACAGTCTTACAGATGCTTTTATTGTCAGCGCTCTACTATTTGATCCCCATACTCAAGGACACCCGACACATCAAGGACTTAGACCCAAAACCACATCTCAACTGGAACATATGGTCCCTATCACATTTATTACCAAGGGTATCCTCAATGGAGAGGAAAATACTCCTGACATTAGTACATGGTTGTACAAAGAACCACCTCCAAAAAGTGAAGCACTTCTTGATCACTTTAAACAAAAATATCCCTGGTCACATCACCTGGCTACTGAGCAATGGGATTATCAAGGAGGTGGTTTGGGCCATCAAGAATTAGGTATGAGATAGTCTATAGAGGCATGCCAAGGACAGAAAACCAAAGGCTTAGGCTACGGACTCCCCGCAACTGGGGCACTACGAAGGAAGGCTATGCCTTCACAAACATCCAAAATAGCCTTGTTGAGGTCAAAGACATTCCTGAGGAAGTAGAAAAGAAAGCCTATGATGATATCTTCCTTGAAGAAATTATCCTAGGAACCTCTATGCTCTACCAACTATCCTTGAATCTCATAGACCTACCCCTTGCTCACCTTGAACTCATTGATTGGGACCAACCAAGTATCATTCATGTTGATGAATTCTCTACCAAGCATGCTCTCCTTTAATTCATGGGGGCAGAAACACCACATAAATAGCCACCACCACCATTGGCCTATGTCTACAAGCTAGATCTGGTAGGTTACTTTGGGGAGGAGGAAATCTCTAGTCACAAAAATGAAATGAAAAAAGAAAAAAAAAAGCAAAAAAGCAAATGCAAAACATCCTCTAGTGAAAACTCCTTTGGAGTACCATTGGATAATTCACAAAATGAAATAAAAATAAAGGACGTATCTAATGGTGAAAACCTCTTGGAGGTGCCCAAAGATGGAGATTTCATCCTCCCCCCACAAGAGCATAGGCCTCCTATATCTTCAATTTTGACAGAGGAAACTCGGCTAGTAAATATCAATTTGACAGAGACACCACATATCACATACATCGCAACCTCTCTATCACTTGAGCAGGAAAATCTTCTCATTGAATTCCTCCACAAAAATGTGGGTTGCTTCGCATGGTCCTATCAAGGGTTGGACCCCAAGCTAGTAGTGCACCATTTGGCCGTGCATCTAGGGGCCAAGCCAATCAAGTAGAAACTCCTTAAGATGCAACCCAAGGTTGCGTTATTAGTTAAAGCAGAACTACAAAAGTTGTTGGAGGCCAAAATCATTTGCCCAATAGATTATTCTGAATGGATTTCTAACATGGTACCTGTTACCAAGCCTTTTGGTGATATTAGAATCTACACTGACTTTAGAGATCTCAACAAAGGTTATCTGAAGGATGACTTCCCATTACCAAATATCGACATGATTTTTGATCTCACCGTAGGTCATGAGCTTTTGTCACTAATGGATGGTTTCTCCAAATACAACTAGATTTAGATAGTAGAGGAAGACCAACATAAAATGGCATTCACTACACCTTGGGGAACATTCTGCTATAACATGATGCCATTTGGGCTAAAGAACACTGAGGCAACATATTAGCGTGCCATGATGGTCATCTTCCATGACCTAATTCATAAGACTCTTGAGGATTATGTAGATGATATTTTAGTCAAGTCCCTTAATGCTCTTGTTCACTTATCTCATCTCGAGGAAGTGTTTGATTGATTGGCTCAATATCATCTCATGCTAATCCTAAGAAATGTATCTTCGACGTCACCTTGGGAAAGCTCTTGGGATTCATTTTATCATGGTGAGGTATTGAGATTGATCCTAAAAAGGTCAAAGCCATCACGGATATGGCTCCTCCTAAGACACTCAAGCACCTTCATTCTCTTTAGGGAAAACTTCAATCAGTCAGATGGTTCATCTCCCAGCTCGTTGATAAATGCCAACCATTTACACATCTACTCAAGAAGGATCAGAACTTCAGATGGGACCCTGCTTGCCAACATAATTTTGATCTCATCAAGAAATACTTAGCTAATCCACCTATTTTGGTTTGTCCAGTTGCAGGGCATCCACTTATATTGTACATCACAGCTACTCCCAAATCATTAGGTGCTCTTCCAGTGCAACTTGATGATATAAGAAAGGAAAGAGCTATTTATTACATTAGCCACACCTTAGTGGGATATGAGCTCAATTACACACCAATGGAAAAGGCTTTCTTAGCTATGGTATTTTCCACCCATAAGTTGTGTCACTACATGTTGAGTCACACTGTGTAGCTAATCTCAAAGATTGATCCATTGAAATATATGTTATCTCGCACAGTACTCATCGGACGCTTGGAAAATGGGTTATGCTTCTCAGTGAGTTTGACATCCAATATATTGATAGAAAGGCCATCAAAGGCTAGGCTATTGTAGATCACTTGGTAGATACACCCTTGGTTGTAGACCACCCCCTCATTATGGAGTTCCCAAATGAACACCTCTATTTGATAGAGGAACAACCATCCTGGAAGCTATACTTTGATGGCTCCTACACATCTCATGGCTCCAATGCAAGCATACTCTTGGTCACACCTCAAGGAGATTACATTCCTAAATCTTTCAAGCTATAGTTTTGGTGTACCAATAACATCTCAGAGTATGAAGCCCTTGTTGCAGGGCTCAAGATAGCCATTAAATGAAATATCATAGAGCTACAAGTCTACGGTGATTCCCAACTTATCATCAAACAAGCTTTGAATGAATATCAAACCAAGGATGACAAGCTACTACCTTACAAGGAGTTGGTTGATCAATTAAAGGAACACTTTACTCAACTCCAGTTCATTCAGATACCTAGACTACAAAATAAAGTAGCAGATGCCATGGCTACTATTAGTTCTCTCTTGAAAATACCACATAAAACTATGCACTATGAATTCTTGGTCGAGCAGCTACATGAACCCACATATGAGAATGATGAGTCAACATGAGTATGCATCTTGGTTGGTCCCTAATCCCCATGGTACCATGAAATTCATGCTTACCTACTAAATGGTATCATATCTCCTCATCTCACATAAACCCAATGCCAGAACCTTATTCGCAAAGCTTCCTTTTATACTATCATCGCCCAAACCCTATATTGTCATGGTTATCATGATACTCTCTCTTGATGTTTAGACCAAAAGAAGGCGCAATGGCTCTCAAAGAGGTACACGCTGGACTTTATGGTGCTCACATGAGCAGGATAGTGTTAGCTAAGAAAATCCTTCAGGCTGGGTATTATTGGCTTACTCTAGAGCATGATGTGCGTGAGTTTGTGAAATGATGTTTACCTTGTCAATAACATGCTAATCTAATCTGGGCCCCAACTTAGGATATACAACCTATAGTGCCACCATGGCCTTTTTCCTGCTAGGGGTTTGATCTTGTTGGTCTTATTGCACCACTATCTTTAGAAGGACACAAATGGATAATTATTGCCATTGATTATTTCACTAAGTGAGTTGAAGTAGTTCCCCTTATCACTACTACGAGAGTTTAGGTGTCCAAGTTCATCCTATATCATATCATATGTCACTTTGGCATCACGGCTACCATTTTCACTGACCATGGAGGTAATTTTGAAAACATAAATATGGAGGAATTGTGCACTTCCCTTCACATCCATCACCATTTTTCTAGCCCGTATTTCCCCAAGGTAACGGTTAGGTAGATGCAACTAATAAAACCCTACTTAAAATCCTAAAGAAAGTTGTCAATGATTTCGATCATGATTGGCATTTGCAAATCAATCCCACCCTATGGGCATACTACACCTCATTCCATAAATCCACTGGCACAACCCCATACTCCTTGGTCTATGGTGCTGAAGCAGTCTTGCCTATTGAGGTTGAACTCACATCCCTTCGCATTTCTCTATGAGTTCAGATATCCGATGAAGAGTATAGAGTGGCTCAACTTACTCAACTTGATTTACTAGATGAGAGAAGGCAATAGGCCTATGACCACCTCATGGTCTATCAGAATCACCTCAAGCACAATTTCAACAGGAAAGTCCATCCATGCAATTTTCAAGAAGGTGACATGGTCCTCAAAGAGAACATGAAGGTTCAAACTGATAGAGAAAAGTAAGGCAATTTTGAGCCTGCATGGCTTGGTCCTTATGTGGTCACGACATCTTTTGGCTCAGGAGCCTACCAGCTATCTACACTTGAAGATGAAGTCCTAAATGGTCCTACCAACATCATTCACCTTAAGAAATTCTATGCCTGAAAACAAAATTCTCAAATTAAAAATAGGTAAATAAAAATAAGCGTCCAATGGTGAAAACTTGTCAATTCAAGCGCCTTAGATAGGTCCCTGGTGAAAACCTAGCAAATAGGCACCAGGTGTGCTTAGCCTTTTTATTATCTATCACTGACACTCATCTCCCATGTCACCGTCCCATATCACATCACCCATCTCCCCATTTTTCCAAGGTGTTCCTTATGATTTTATTATTCACATCTTCCACCACGCCTCGTAGCATCACCCTCCAGCACTCTGCACTTTGTAGCATCCCACCGAACCTCTGTATTATCGCATCCTGTGTATCATACCCGATGTACTCTACCACATGTATCTTATCAGGAATTTTAGATCCTTGTACTTTACCCTATGTGTCCTACTCGGTACGTAATATTTTGTATATCATACCCTTGACTAACACTTGTATCCTATGTATCATAATTTTGTAAATACAGCAGTATCATAAATCCTTGTAATAAATTATGCTCTACATATCACACCCCTGTAACAATCCTTGTATCATAAGAATGCTATCTCCTCATCCTAAGCTTTCCCCCATCATGTACATACCTAATACTATGTTTTACCATATGTTCCCAAATTCCCAGTCATTGTACAATCATACTTGTGCATCCTATTTAAGTCTTTATTGTGACACCTTGTGTCCCTAGCCCATCATCTGTAGAAAGATGTCATTGTCCCATTTTGTTAGTATCCCCACGTCCTCATCTTAAAGTCCTTTCCAAGTATCTCTTCCTTCTTTTCCAGCCCGTCAACAACCCATCAATTTGATCTCTTTAGAAAAAGGTTAATTTTTCACATTTTTGTTCTTTGCTTGAAAAATCTTTGGTTTTTGTATATTTTGTTTCATCACTTCCACATGATTTTAGTTGTTCCCTCCTCAAGATTTCCATGATCATTTTATGTCATGGTGCATTTTGACTGGGGCAACTTAAAGGCATGGTTTTGATCACAGTCTTTTTTTTGCTTGTGAGTCAATCGAATGTCACCCTTGCATATTTCAACCATGTTTTTGTTTCCGATAACATGATGCACTTGGGTGATATCATTTGCTTGTGGATCCCCTAGCATTGTTCCCACACTGATCTCTTTGAGACTCATGTGTGATGTTGGGGCAATCCTTGCATGCTTGTTTGAGTCAGTCCTATGTAATATTGGGGAAAAGGCCTTGATGTTCTTAGTAACCTTGGTAGCTCCCTAATATTCCTATATCAAATAAAGTGCTCACACTACATAGTGGTACTTCCTCACGAAGTACCCCATGCTCAAGCTTCCCGTACACCTCATTTATTTTCATAACCCATGGTATCCTCTTCCTTTTCATCACCTCTCTCCCTCCAACTTCAACTTTTGCCACTATCAGAGTCTTTTGATTCAAAATCATCAAACATTGATGCTTGTTCATCATCACAACTTTTCATCCCTTAGATTACACTTTCACCACCATAATTATGTGATCCCTATCATAAGTCACTATCCTAACTCCAATCTTTACTATCCTCCTGACTGCGAGTTTTTTGGTCACTCATTTTCCAACATCATTCTCCTTAGAGTTAGTATCTCCTATGTTTATGATCATTTTTTTATATCATAGAACACTATCATAAGTCAAGCATTGGTTATCCTATTCCACCATCATCGTTTGTCTTGCATCTCCTAGAATCTAGTATGTTGTATTATCATAGCTTGTGTCCTTTTATCATATCTCAGAATATCCTAGCATTCGATCTTTTATGTTATCCTCACATGCTTATCATAAGTCTTAGACGTATCCTTTAGTTTGTGTCCATTTTAGCATATCATAAATTTACTATTTTCTCTTTTAGTTTGTTTATGTTCCTTTTCAAATTGTACATTCATTTTAGCATAAGTCATTCATCATTAGATTGTAATTCATTTTAGCATAGTCATTCGTCATTAGATTGTAAATTCATTTTAGGATATTCATTCATCATTAGATTGTAATTCATTTTAGCATTGTAACTCATCATTAAATTTTTGCATATTCATTCATCATTAGATTGTAATTCATTTTAGCATAGTCATTCATTATTAGATTGTAAATTAATTTTAGCATATTCATTCATCATTAGATTGTAATTCATTTTAGCATTGTTATTCATCATTAAATTTTACCATATTCATTCATCATTAGATTGTAATTCATTTTAGCATAGTCATTCATCATTAGATTGTAAATTCATTTTAGTATATTCATTCATCATTCGATTGTAATTCATTTTAGCATAGCCATTCATCATTAGATTGTAAATTCATTTTAGCGTATTCATTCATCATTAGATTGTAATTCATTTTAGCAGTGTCATTCATCATTAAATTTTAGCATATTCATTCATCATTAGATTGTAATTCATTTTAGCTTTGGCATTCATCATTAAATTTTAGCATAGTCATTCATCGTTAGATTGTAACTTCATTTTAGCATATTCATTCATCATTAAATTGTAGCATTATCATTTATCATTAAATTATGATTCATTTAAAACTTGTAATTCATCATTAGATTGTGATCCATTTTAGTGTGATAGTTCATCATTAGATTGTGATTTGTTTTAGTGTGATAGTTCATCATTAGATTGTGATTCGTTTTAGTGTGATAGTTAATCATTCGTTTGTGTGTGATTCATTTTAGACCTGTAATTCATCATTCGTTTGTGATTCATTTCACAACATTATAATTCATCTTTCATTTTAACCTGTGTTCACATATCATAAATCTCATGTTTATCCTTTACACTTCATTTTAAGTATCGTAAATCTCTTATTTATCCTTTAGTTGGTGATTCATTTTACATTTGTCATTTATCTTTTAGTTTGTTTTCATTTGAGTACTATATAAACATTATCATCATCATACAATAGCATATCAAAACCTATCAAAGGAAATCACATCATCAAGGATCACATCAAAACATATCATATCACATCTGAAATAGTATAAGGCAAATCACATCATCAATGATCACATCAAAATGTATCACATCACATCTGTAATATCATAGAGGAAATCACATCACATCATATCTGCACTATCATAGCAAATCAAATCATAAACATATCACATCATATTTACACTATCATTGAAAATCATATCCTGCATCATAACCTGTCAACAAAATCATATCTCTCATCACATATCATATCCTGCATCACAAACTGTCAACAATATCATCAAAAATCACATCCTGCATATCAAACATATCAGTATCTCAGCTACACCTAAACATATCCAATGAATGATCAGCTATATATATATATATATGTGTGTGTGTGTGTGTGTGTGTGTGTGTGTGTGTGTATATGTATATACACATGTATATACATATATACATATATACACATGTATATACATATGTATATATGTATATACATATGTATATATGTATATACATATGTATATATGTATATACATATGTATATACATGTGTATATATGTATATACATATGTATATACATGTGTATATATGTATATATGTATATACATATGTATATATGTATATACATATGTATATATGTGTATATGTATATACATGTGTATATATGTATATATGTATATACATATATATATACATATGTATATATATATACACATGTATATATATATGTATATATATATATATATATCCTCTGCAATGAATCAATGAAAGAATAAAAGAATACAATCCACCAGAGTCCAAATATACAGTATCCATATCATACAAATAAATCATATCAATACATCGGATCTGCACCCGCAAAAATCCATCACTCAATAGATCAAAATCATAATATATCCAAAAATCACACATCACTGATCCTCCTCCTTTGCTGCCTCCTCGTCATGAGACTCATAGGTAGCCCTCTCTGCCCTTGGCGCTGTTGGTGGTGGAGGTGGTGGCCTCATCTATCCTCCTTCTGTGCCTGAGCTATCTGCCTCATCCCTCCTCCCACTAACCCTTGTATCTTGTCGCTTGCTCTGCCCTATCCTATGTCTATTCCCTATGCGCTGAGACCCTCCTATTCTCTGTGAGACCCTGGTGCTCCATCCACTCTTCCCTCCTCCCTGCATACCTATATAGGTCCCAGCTATACTTGATCGTGTCGATCACCTGTAATGCTCTATCTGATCTACTGGGACTGTTGCATGGTACCTGCCCCAATAGAATCCTGCCCTCTCCCTCAGATCCTCCACCTCGACCCGCAGTCTCCTAAAATCATTCATCCCTCCACCCACCGCCACCTATGCTCTCAAGGTCACTACCTTCACCACTAGTCAATCCTGATCCTGCTGCAAGGCATCTAACCTTGCCTATACCACCTACCTCTCCAAGCTCACCACATCCAACCTCCCCTCCACCCGCCCTAGCTCCATCTGTAGCCTCCCCACCTCAATCCCTACTATGTCTGTCTGGCCCTTTGCTACATCTCGCTCTTGCCATAGCTAATCTCGCTTTATCATGAGCTAATCTTGCTCATATTGTGTGTCATAGAGTAGCTGGCTAGTCATATCATGAGTCTACTGTAGTGAGGCATAATGAGCTACCCATCCACCACCCCCTCCCCCTACAGTTGGCCCTCCTCCATCACCCCCTACTAGCCTCTATGGCCCCTTCTCCCCCTCCCCTAGTAGCCTCTTATCCTCCACTCTCTCCTCTCTCACTGGCTATGCCCTCCTCTCCTCTACTCTCTCCTCTCCTCTCTCTGGCTAAGCTCCTCTCTCTTGCCTCCCTACCCTTCACATTTGACAAGCTGGCCCCTCCTCTTGTGTAATAATCTCTGCCCGCTGTGGTAGTGCTCTAGCTACATATCTCCCCTGCCTCACTGCCTAAGCTAACTCCCCTGTCACCACTGCCCTCATCACCTGTGCTCGGCCTACTGGTCTCAACTGCTAAAACCCATCTTGGTACTCTTGAGTGGAGCCTACATCTATCACCCCACCGAACCAGTCCCACTACTATGGTTCTAACTCTAGCCATGCCTGCAATAAACCCTCCCTCTGTAGTGTTGGCCCATACATAGATACTAGCTCATAAGTCACCTACTGATACCAGTTTGGCTCCCATGGAGTTGTCTTCCACCATCCAAACTGTCACAAGACCCTATATGGTTGGTACTGCTCTGCAATGTATGCCCACAATCTAAACATGAAGCAAGGAGATATGGTATACAGCTGATGCTACCCCTCCTCCACCCATGGACCCAGACCCATATACGGCCTCCATACCACTATCAAAATCTCATCCAATTGGACTCTCCAATAGTCCATTGTCTCTGTATGGTGGTAGGTTAGTGGCTCTACCCAGTTGTAGGCCACTGGCTCCTCTGCCTGCCTGTCTCTCTGACCAATCGGCCTAAGCACTACAATGTTCTCTTAGGCCCATACCTATAATAGAGTGGGGAACCCTATGCTCCTCCCTTGACAATCGGCACCCTAGTACACTATCTGGTGTAAATCTTTGTACAATTGTGCTAGCATCAATGACCCCCATGCTATTAGGACTCTTGAATCCACTATCTGCATAATCATTGGTATCAGCACCAGGGTCACTCCTATCCCACCTGTATTTGGGGCAATGTACCTCAAAACAAGCCCGCACACATAGAAGTAAATTCGCCTCTCAAGGGCCATGTGATCTAGGTGCTCATCCAAAGAAAAATGCCCCCTTTAGATCTGATACTCCACTTCGAACCCAACCAATCCCTGCATTGTTGCCTCTGTTGTCATCTCCCTGGTCGCCATCACTAGCATCCCTTGTACTGATAGTCTAAAAATTTGATACAAATCCTCTAGTGTCACGGTCATCTCTCTGATCGACAGGTGAAAGGTCACGGTCTCGTTGTGCCACCGCTTGCATAACGTCATCACCATTGCCATATAAGTTTGTGAATGCAGCAACCTTGCTAGGTAGCCAAGTTTGATGCCCTCAATCCTTGCCCAGTTTATGGGTGTTAGTAGGCCTACTCCACGTAATATTGTTGCTCACTGCTCGTGTGATACCAAAGCATCCAACAACCACTGTACACTAGCCAACACACTCAGATATTAGTTTTCTTTGTCAGGTTTTACTTACCCTAGCTTCCCAACCCTCATATTACCCACCCCCAACCATTTTCTGCATTTTTTCCTCAAAACCCACATTCACATGAACCCTTCACTTCGTGTTCCTACAAATATATGTTCCCACAAGATCGCAGCTTTGACTTTCCCTACCCTAGCCAATTTGACTCGTGTTCTCACGAACGCATTCCCACAAACCCAAAACCTAGCAATCCCGCAGATATATGTTCCCATGGGATCGTAGCTTTGACCCTTGCCCACCCTTGACCCAGTTGCCCAACATTCTCACATGCGCTTTCCCACGCGAGCTTCCCCTAGCGATCCCATGGACACTTTTTCTTGCAATATTGCATTTTTACCCTTTCCTCCCCCAGTCAACCCTATCTCATACCGATGTTGACCTCCCCTTGCTGCGGGATTGCGTCTCTAGAGAGATGTCTGCATTTTTTCCTTGCCTAATTTCTCGCAACCCTACGTAAAATCCCCTCCCAAGATCATGATCTTGTAAAAATTGATTCACACAATAAATTTGTCCTACACCTAAGCTCTTTTCACGGGATCGTGATCTCATCAATCCTACACACATTCCTACCAGACCCGAGTCCGCAAGATTACATTTTTGCTTTCATGGGAATGCTATAACTACTGCAAAAATAAAAATAACAAGAAGATTTTTTATCCTACCAAACAATCAGGTGTCTGTCATACTCATACTCATCGCACCACATTTGCTCAATGCTCCGGTCATCTGATAGCCACCATCATAAAAACCAACTCAGACCTCTTGGCAGCTATATCTCCTCATCAATCTAAATGAAAATGACCCCTTCTAGCTCTCTTCCAGCCACTTATAAGTCCCCCTAGTGCCCTAGCTACCTTTATAAGTCCTCCAACGATCCCCCTTTTGACCATCACCCTTATTTTTCCTCCATTTTTTTCTCTTTTTTTACCTATTTTTTCCTCTTCCATGTCCTACTGGCCCCCGCTAGCTTACTAAAAAAATTCAAGAAGCTGTCGTACCTTATTTTCTTTCCCGACCACCTTCTTGAGGGGGCATCACCTAGTCCATTCTCTCCTTCTACCCAAGATTGGGCCAGTCATGTTGCTTCAAAAAGTCTTCTTCGCATCATTTATATCTAAACTTCTTTGAAATAGTGTTGTTTCAACACTATGTCAAAGAGAGGCAAAATGTAGACACCTAAATCTTATTACATCAATAGGTAGTCATATTTAGTCATATCCTAGGACATTATTGATTAAATATTTGCTATTTAATTAATTAATTGTCATCCCCTAGTTAATTAACTTATTTAATTAACTATAGTCCAATTGATAAAATCAAATGATCACCTAAAATCAATTTATCAATTAAATCCCTATTCCTCTATTAAATTGAATAAATCCTCAAATCTATTCAATTTAATTCCATACTCCTATTTTATTGAATAAATCATTTAATAAAATATCTAAAATCCTAAAAGCATTCCTAAACCCTATCCTAACCTCTAATCCAACCCATTCACCCATACTAACCTCACTTAGCCACCTAGCTAACCCATCCTATCAAAGCCAAACCACTTATCCCTTAACCCCCTTTCTAAGCTAATCCTAATCTCCCTCCTAAACATGTGCAAAACTTTAAGCATGGGTTAAGACTTGCTAACCCAAGCCAAAGTCAACAAACTTATCCACACCTCTTAAATCCTCAAAATATTTCTTACACCTCCCTTAATGACTCTTACATCCCTCTTATATATTCAACCTCTCTCATTACTCCTTTGACCAACCCATATCCTATCCTCTCACACTCATCCTCCTTGTGACAAGTGTCACCTCCCTATTGGTGTGAAACAAGCACAATCCATGTGCTCTCTTCTCCTTGCATCCTAACCGTCCCTCGCCATCTTATAATCTTTGCATCCTGACCGTCCATCTCTCTACCCCTTGGCCTATAAATGGAACCCTCTCCCTTCATAAACATCATCCACCTTTCATGCAATGTTATAATGTTATTTTGAGAGCTTGAAAACTACCAAAATACCATTATAATGCTGAAATACCTCTATGACTCCATTTTTGAAACCACCCTTTATGCACACCATCCATCCACTTGAAGCTTGATTATAGTTGTGAACACACAAATCTACCTATCAGGGACAAATCTATTTCATCATGTGTTATACCATTAGGAGCCTACCATTCTTGGTTTGCTTTCTTTTGTGGTGATAACCATCGGTCCTATCTTAAGTGTTAGCTTGATTAGTATTGTTAATACTTTCATTTAATAGTTAGTATTCATGTTGCACTACTAAATTAGGTGATATAGATACATTCTCATTTGAAAAAGTTGAAGATGTGTGGTTGTGGCACAAGTGGTTATGTCATGTCAATTTTGAGAATATGGTGAAAGCTAGTAGAAGAGAAGAGTCGGATGCTTACAAAATTTGCATAAACCTAAGAATTCTATGTACAAACAATGTTAGCTTGGTAAGATGACCAAGTCAATATTTTCAAGTAAGACATATACTTCTAATGACATTTTGGAATTAGGGCATACTGACTTGTGTGGACCAATAAGAGTAGAAAGTTATTATGGTGACACATATTTCATACTATTTGTTGATGATTATTCTAGGATGATGACTATCATGTTTATGAAGTTAAACTCACATGCTTTTGATATGCTCAAATGGTATAAAGCTAGATTTGAAAAAGAGACTAATAAACAATTGAATGTTTAAGATCTGATAGAGGTGGTGAGTTTATCTTTGTTGAATTCACTAATTTTTATGATGAGCATGGTATTAAGAGACATTTGTCAGCACCAAGGACACCACATTAGAATGGGATAGTTAAACAAATAAATATTTCAATTATTGATTGTGCAAGAATACGGTTAATTAAAAAATGAATTGCTCAAATGTTTTAGAGAGAAGCCATTAACACTGTAGTTTACACTCTCAACCAAGTTCAACTAAAGAAAGGAACAAACAAAACACCTATCAACTCTGGTATGGTCATACACCTAATGTGAGTTATTTCAAGATATTTGGAAGTAGATTCTACATTCATAAAGATGCAAGCAATAGTAAGTTGAATGAAAATACATGTTTAATTACTGAGTTTGAACCAAGAACTATGAAAGACACACTTGAAAATGAAGACTATATTAATTCTATGAATGAAGAGATTGATCAAACTAAGAAAAAAAACACATCGACACTAGTACTGACACTACTTGATAAGAATGTGATTGGAATAAGTGGATTTTTAGAAATAAACTAAAAGAAAATAGTGAATTTGTGAGGAAAATGGTCATACTAGTTTACAAAGTTTATGCCTAAGAAGAAGGAATTGACTATAGTGAAACTTTTGCCCCTGATGCTAGATTGCAAGGAGTCAAAACTTTGTTGGCTTAGACTACTTACAAGAAATTCAAAGTATATCAAATGGATATTGAGTCAAAATTTTTGAATGGAATACTTGAAGAGGAAGTCTACGTAGAACAACCTGAAGGATTTTTTGAACCAAATCAGAGGCACCTAGTTTGCAAATTGAACAAAGCATTTTATGGACTGAAGTAAGAACCAAGAGCATGGTATGAAAGGTTACATTTATACTTGATTAAGATTGGATTTATTAGAACAAGTGAAAACAATAATCTATATTTGAAGAGTGAAACTAAAAACATGGTGGTCATTGCTGAATTTTTTTTGTTGGGAATATTATATTTGGTGGGAATGATTTTTTGTACAAATCATTTGTTGATCAAATGAACAAGGAGTTTAAACTGTCTATGTTTGGTGAGATCAAAATTTAAATTGGATTACAAGCTCATCAAACAAAAGATGGTATATATGTGACTCAATCTAAGTACATTAAGGATATTTTGAAAACATTTGGGATGGATGGGTTAAGGCAAGTCAATACACCAATGGGGACTAGATGCAAATTATCTAAGGAGTACACTACAACTAAAGTAAATGAGACACGATATAGATCAATGATTGGGACATAATAGTATGTTGTGCATAATAGACCCAATATTACACATGTTGTAGGAATTGTTGCAAGGTTTTCCTCTAATCCCAAGGAAATGCGCATGACTATTGTAAAAAGGATATTCAGATATCTGAAATGAACTAAAGTTTTTGGATTATGGTACAAAAAAGATGGTGACTTTACACTTGTCTACACTGCTGCAAATTGGGCTAAAAATGTGGATGACAAAAAAGGTACAAGTGGTGGAGCTTTCTTCTTAGGAGAAAGATTGATTACATTGTTGAGTAATAAATAGAGTCACATATCACAATCTACTATTGAATTTGAGCATGTTGGTGTCACATTTAACTATTCAAATATTGTCTAGATTAAGAAACAATTGGAAGGAATGTAAGAAGAAGTAGCTGAACCAATCACTGACTATTATGATAATACTAGTGCAATAAATATATCCAAGAATGTAGTGATGCATGCAAAAACTAAGCATATATCTATCAAGTATCACTACTTGGGAAATCAAGTACAAGAGAAGCAAATGAGGCTTGAATATGTGAAATCTATAAAACAAATTCTAGACATTTATTAAGCCATTTAGGATGCTTTTGAGTATCTAAGAGGTAAACTAGGGGCCCTTCCCGTATCTAAGATTCACTAACCAAAGATGTATGTTGCATCAATTCATGGATGATTAGATATGTCTTTGCAAATTTGAAGTAAGAGTTCACTCTTTAGGAATTATTTCTTGAAGATGTGTAAGTAATTGTAATGAAATTGGTGTAAATAGTACATGCAAGGTACAAGGTATTAGTATAATTATTTTTAAATTTTCGTATTGGAACTTATACTTATCTTTGGTATTGGGAGAGAATAATAGAGGATGAAGAAGCTACCTAGGGGGAGAAAAGTTGAAAAAGAGAGAATCTGATATGGAGAAGATGTAAAGACTGCTAAAAGAGAAGTATACTCAAAGGGGGAGAATTTGTGAAGATGAAGTTGCTGAAGATATAGACTGAGTGAACCTGATATTGAATTTATTGTAGAGAACCATAATAAAGTTAGAAGAGGTGAAAATTTGTATTGTTGTGAATACGTACATTTGATTATTGTTGAGATAATGGGTGTTGCACACACTGCATAATATTTTTATATTGTTTTATTTTATTTTATTATGTAATGTTGCACTTAGATGGATGTGCAACATGTAAAGATTCTCATGGGATATACTTGATGAGTTGTATTGTAACATTGTGATAATATTTGATGTAATTATTTAATATTGGGGAAAAGAATTAAATTTTCAATATTAAATGTGGGGTAAATGGGTTAGGTAGCACATGGTTTATGTAATACCACTTGATGGTTTTGTGGGACTTGCTACTATATAAGTAGCCATAAGGTTGGTGTGAGAAGAGAGAAGGAAAATAGGGAAAGAGTCGAGCAGGACAAGGCTTGACAGGTTAGCCAAGGGATCATTTGTGAAGGTTGGAAGCATGGCATGGGATGTGTGGATTCATGCTTGTTCACATGGATTGCTTGGTTGTGGCTATGGCTTTGAAGGCTTCCATGGTTGTATTGCAATGGTGTTTTTGCTAAATAATACATGGTGATGGATGCTTTTGGAGGCTGGGTTTTTCCCTCAATGAGGGTTTCCCAGGTATATCTTGTGTCACATATTTTTGGGTCTATTGTCTATTCTCTTGCATGTGGATTTCAATTGCATGTTTATTTTAGATCTATTATGGGTTATGTAAAAATAGTTATATACTTTTTTGCAAGTTTCCTTACAAGTGGTATCAGAGCTATGGTTTTATTGTTGTAACCCTAGATTGAATCCATGGGAATGCATAACAGGATAAACGAAAGGGCAAGATATATGAGTTGTTTATTATAGATATGAGGGTTTTGGGTTTACTATTGTGATGGGATATTAGTAGATTTTGGGCATGTGAAATTATTGGTCAAAAGGATTTTATGGATGTTTTGTTTAAATGAGGATTTTAGGGTGTGTCTTGTGGTAATGACCTCTTGAGTAAAAATAAACCTCACCAGTGGATCTGGGTCGACGTTTCCATAAATTTTGATATATAATATGCCCTAGTTTGGCCATGTTCAGAGGAAATGAAAGAGTTTTTAGTTTCAGCCCGTCATGGCTGTCAAATTTAATCCCATCAAAAATTTTGTCAAAAAAAATACTGTCTTAGTAAAATGACCATAACTTTCTCTTAGGATATCAGATTTTAGACTTCTTACAGGTGTTGGAAAGATAATTCTGAGCACTACAACTTGGTGTGGGTTTGTTTCTATGATTTTGAAATTTTGTCATGTTTTAAGAGCCTAAAAGTTAGATGTTATTTATCTTGAGCATAAATTAGGGCTTAAGTTGGGCATATAGAGTTGGATTTTAGACTTTGAGTAGTCAACGGAAAGCTTTTGGAAAGCTCTACATATTGGTTTAGATTTGGTGTAGGTTTGGCATGATTTATTTGGTGATATATTAATCTAAATAGTTTATGATATATATTGACTATGGTAGTATTATGAGTTTATGACATTGTATTTTTTGGAGATTTAGATTTGATGTCATTCAGTTCATATTTCATATTGGTCTCATGATGATATGGTTATCAGTATTTGGTTTGGATATGTATGATGAATTGTTGGGTCTACAAGTTATGTAGTGTTGTAAGCAGTCTATACTTACATGTTGCACTTATAGCTTGGTTATGGATTGTCTTTGCCCATTGGTCTTTCATTATTGATGCATATTCAGATTGGTGGCTTGGATTTGGGTTGTCTATGCCCTAATTCACATCATTTTCTATTTTTTTCCTCATGTAGAAGGGATGAGATGTTGTTACCAGGTACAGTCATGGTGAAAAATTATGTTTGACTATTTTATGATGTCAGGTTGGACATATTGAGAGTCAGATGCTTGATTCATGGATGTGATCATGGTGCCATAAATTTTGGCATGACATGATTGGATATATAGGTACATCCTTTATGTTCATTGGTTTGGATTCTTGATTTGGTTATGGTGGTATATCTTCTTAGTTGAGGATCATGGTTATTTAGTTTCTTTTGAGGGACTCATGATGTGCACTTTGATTTCTTTGATGGTTTGATACCTTGGTTGATTCTCATGGTTAAAGGATGGTATTTTCATTATGATGTCATGGATAGCTTAGATACATAGTTAGTGGGAGCTTGTGAGAGTGATGAGTTGATGGTGCAAGATTAGTTTCTGATTTTGGTTTGTATCTTCTTGGTTTGGGAGATTTTGGTTTTGTTAGATTGTGGCGACTGATCAGGAAAGTACTGTACATACTTCATAAAAAAAAAATTTGGGAAGTAGCCGACATGGTAGTCGACATATTATGGCCGACATATGGCCGACATGTTATAACCCTAAAGCAGTTTAATACTTGTATAAAAAGGGCTTAGGGTTGGGTATTTTTCATGTGTGGTGATACGAAATTGGTTCTTGCGGCGGTATTGAGCTGTAAGGGATTACAGATTGTAATCAGGTTGTAATCACTGGATTGTAATAAGATTGGACTTGCTGATTGGTGGACATAGCCCAGGGATTGGGTGAACCACGTTAAATCTTGGTGCCTTGTGTTCATTTCTGTGTGTTCTATTATTTTCTTTTATTGGTTATATTTGCATGTAGTTTTTTATTTTTGTCTGTGGTTTATCCTAACAAGTGGTATCAGAGCAAGGTTGTCTTTCAGTTATCCTCTGCAGGAAAGTCTCACAGTTAAGTGGGAGTCTCACAGTTGAGTGGGAGCAATGGCAGATGAGGGTAAGTTGAGGGTTGACAGGTTTAATGGACAAAACTTCCAGTTATGGAAGATGCAAATGGAAGACTATTTATATCAGAAGGATTTATGGAAGCCGTTGGAAGGAAAAGCCAAGAATCAGGGAACTATGTCAGAGGTTGAATGGGATCTTTTGGACAGAAAGGCACTCAAAAGCATTCGGTTATGCTTGGCACCATCGGTGGCATTTAATATTACAAAAGCAAAGACGACAGAAGATTTGATGAAAACCCTAGCGACACTGTATGAAAAGCCCTCCGCTTCAAATAAGGTATTTCTCATGAAGCATTTATTTAATATGAAAATGGAAGAAGGTGGATCTGTTGCAGATCATTTAAATGAGTTTAATACTATTACTAGTCAATTATCTTCTGTGGGTATCAATTTTGATGAAGAAATTAGGGCTCTCTTGATTTTGTGTTCTTTGCCTGAAAGTTGGAATGGCTTGGTAATGGCGGTGAGTAATTATGTTCCTGGATCTAGTACCCTAAAATATGATGATGTGATCGGTGTTATTTTAAGTGAGGAAACTCGTAGAAAATCCTCAGGCGGATCTACATCAGGAAGTGCTTTAAATGCACAAAGCAGGGGCAGAATGACTGAAAGAGGAAGTAACTCTGGAAATCGTGGGAAATCAAGAGGAAAGTCAAAGGGGAGGAGGTGCCAATCGAGAGGACCAAATGATTGCTGGTACTATGGGAAACCAGGGCACAAAAAGAAAGATTGTTGGACTCGAAAGAAAAATGAAGGAGATAAATTAGATGGAGACAAAGAGGCAAATGTGGTAAGTAACAAATCCGAAGAGGATGCTTTGCTTCTGTCTTTAGAGAGTGTTGATGATTCATGGGTTTTAGATTATGGTGCTTATTTTCATGCTACA
Organism: Cupressus sempervirens; assembly: GCA_028749045.1. Lineage (NCBI taxonomy): Eukaryota > Viridiplantae > Streptophyta > Pinopsida > Cupressales > Cupressaceae > Cupressus > Cupressus sempervirens. Next base: position 210,202,189 of record CM053792.1, read on the forward strand.
CCTCATAGAGGTTATTTCATTGATTATGTCCAAGGGGATTTTGGGCTTGTTTATTTGGGGGATAATGAACCCTGTCAGATTGTTGGAAAGGAAAAAATTAAGATTAAGTTGCAGAATGGGAATCATTGGCTACTACATGAGGTAAGACATGTTCCAAAGCTGAGTAGGAATTTAATTTCAGCAGGGCAACTCGGTGATGAGGGTTGTGTAGTTACTTTTAATGATAAAAATTGGAAGGTTTCAAAAGGTTCCCTTGTAGTAGCAAAAGGTGTGAAAGTATGCACCTTATATCTTTGTACAGGTCATATTGTTCCTTCTACTTTGATTGTTTCAGAGAAAAATGAATATTCAGGAACAATTACTGCAGTTGAGCAGGGAGAACAAATAGCTGTTGTAGATTCTAATACAGCATTGTGGCACAATAGACTTGGGCACATGAGTGAGAAAGGTATGAAAGTACTTAATTCAAGGAAAGTTTTACCAGGTCTAAAATGTGTGAATATGGATTTCTGTGAAAGTTGTGTGTATGGAAAACAAAAGAGAGTGAGTTTTGTAAAGACTGGGAAGGAAAACAAAAAGGAGAAATTAGAGCTTGTGCATACAGATGTATGGGGACCAGCTCAAGTATCTTCCCTTGGTGGCTCTCATTATTATGTTACATTTATTGATGATGCAACTAGAAAAGTATGGGTTTATTTCCTTAAACAGAAATTTGATGTATTTCAAACTTTTAAGAAATGGAAATGCTTGGTTGAAAATGAGACTGGTAAGAAATTAAAATGTCTCAGATCTGATAATGGTGGTGAGTATTGCAGTCATGAATTTGAAGATTATTTCTCCACTAATGGTATTCGTATACAAAAAACTGTTCCAAGGACTCCACAGGAAAATGGAGTGGCTGAACGCATGAACAGGACTATAATGGAGCGCGCAAGGAGCATGAGGTTGCATGTTGGGTTGCCCTTACACATGTGGGCGGAGGCTGTCAATACTGCAGTATATTTGATTAATAGAGGTCCCTCTACTCCTTTGGGCTGTGGTATTCCAGAGGAAGCATGGACTGGTAAGAAGATGAGTTATTCTTTTCTCAAGACCTTCAGTTGTGAAGCTTTTGCTCATATAGACTCTGAAAATAGAACCAAGCTAGAAGCTAAATCAAAGAAATGTGTCTTTGTTGGATATGGCATTAATGAATTTGGCTATAGGCTTTGGGATGTCATATTCAATGAAAAAGTGTTGTACAAAGATCTGTTGCAACAACATGAGAAGAAAGAAGATGATTATGTAGTGCTGGATGATACTCCAAAAGCTGATGTTCCAGCCATTCCTCATGATGTGCAACAACTGCAACAACAAATACCACACACACCAGTGAATGTTAGACGGTCAACAAGGCTAATTAGACCTCCACAAAGGTTTTCTCCCTCTTTGTATTCGATTTTACTTACTGATGTTGGTGAACCTGAAAGTTATGATGAAGCTGTGCAGGTGGATACTAAGATTCAGTGGGAGTCTGCAATGGAAGATGAAATGGACTCTTTGCTGAAAAATAAGACATGGGATTTGTGTAAGTTGCCTGCAGGTAAAAAGGCTTTACAGAATAAATGGGTTTACAGGTTGAAAGAAGAGGAAGGAGGTAAGAAAAGATTTAAGGCACGGTTAGTTGTAAAAGGATTTGCACAGAAAAAGGGAATTGATTTTGATGAGATATTTTCTCCTGTTGTTAAAATGACTTCTATTCGTACTGTTTTAAGTCTTGTGGCTACTGAAGATTTGCATTTAGAGCAGATGGATGTTAAAATAGCCTTTCTTCATGGTGATTTGGATGAAGAAATATATATGGCTCAGCCACAGGGTTTTGAGGTCAAAGGTAAGGAGAACTTAGTGTGCAAATTGAAGAAAAGTTTATATGGCTTGAAGCAAGCACCTCGGCAATGGTATCTGAAATTTGATAGTTTTATGCATGAGCATGGATATAATAGGTGTCATTCAGATTACTGTGTTTATTTTAAGAGGTTGGATGATGATAGCTACATTATTTTATGTTTGTATGTTGATGATATGCTTATAGCTAGGTCTAACATGGATCATATTAAGGGGCTAAAACGCCAATTAGCACATGCATTTGCTATGAAGGATTTGGGGGCAGCAAAACAAATCCTTGGTATGAAGATTTGCAGAGATAGGAAGAACAGAACATTGACGCTATCTCAAGCTGATTATGTTGAGAAGGTGTTGCAACGTTTCTCTATGGAGAATGCTAAAGCTGTCAGCACACCTTTACCTGGTCATTTGAAATTGACTAAGGAGATGTGTCCCAAGACACAGGAAGAGGAGGATAAGCTATCCAAGGTACCCTATGCTTCAGTTGTAGGAAGTTTTATGTATGCTATGATATGCACTAGGCCAGATATTGCACATGCAGTGGGAGTCGTTAGCAGGTATATGAGTCATCCAGGATTTGAGCATTGGAATGCTGTCAAGTGGATTCTCAGATATTTGAGAGGAACATCCAATAAGTGTTTACACTTTGGGGGCTCTACTACTAATTTACAGGGCTATGTTGACTCAGATTTGGCTGGGGATATTGATACCAGGCGGAGTACTACAGGTTATGTCTTTACTGTTGGTGGGGCAGCCGTGAGCTGGGTTTCTAGGCTACAAAAGATTAATGCTCTCTCCACTACAGAGGCAGAGTATGTTGCTGCTACAGAGGCAGCCAAAGAGATGATATGGCTTTAGTTCTTCTTGGAAGAATTGGGACATCCTCAGAAGGATAATTATTTGTTCACAGATAGTCAGAGTGCCATTCATCTTGCTAAGAATTCAGCTCTGCATTCTAAGACCAAACACATACAATTGCGGTACCATTTCATTCGGTCAGTTTTGGAGGATGGACAGTTAAAGCTAGAGAAGATACATACCAATGAAAATCTAGCAGATATGTTGACAAAGGTTGTAACAAGGGAGAAGCTGAACTCCTCTTCAGCTTCAGTTGGTCTTTTAGACTAAATGTGAATAAAAGAACAGCAAAGTCCAGGGTGGTTTGATCCAGTGGGAGCCCCATGCAGTAGTTGTATTGCTACAGGATCAGTCTCCAAGTGTGAGATTGTTGTTTAGTGTGGAGTCTGATCAGTTCCCAAGTGGGAGATTGTTAGATTGTGGTGTCTGATTAGGAAAGTACTGTATTTTGGGAAGTAGCCGACATGGTAGCCGACATATTATGGCCGACATATGGTTGACATGTTATAACCCTAAAGCGGTTTAATACTTGTATAAAAAAGGGCTTAGGGCTGGGTATTTTTCATGTGTGGTGATATAAAATTGGTTCTTGCGGCGGTATTGAGCTGTAAGGGATTACAGATTGTAATCAGGTTGTAATCACTGGATTGTAATAAGATCGGACTTGTTGTTTGGTGGACGTAGCCCAGGGATTGGGTGAACCACGTTAAATCTTGGTGCCTTGTGTTCATTTCTGTGTGTTCTATTATTTTCTGTTATTGGTTATATTTTCATGTAGTTTTTTATTTCTGTCCATGGTTTATCCTAACAGGTTTCACTTAATATTGACACTTTTTTTATGTGTAGATTTTGAGGATCTTCATGTAGGAGATAAATTTTATGACACCATGGGTGACTTACTACCACAGTTGAGTGGGAGTTTTCAGCATTGATATATTTATTGAGTGTTTGTAGATGTTGGACGTTTGTCTTAGATCCTATTGCTACAGAAGCATCTTGCATGGTGCACTTGGTTATCTTCATGGTGTGTGAAGATGGTTAGAGCTTGAGGACTCATGAGGTTCTTGGTTATCTTCATAGTGTGTGGAGATGGTTCTTCATGTTATGTGGAGATGGTTTTCTTCATAGTGTGTGGAGATAGTTGCATCTAAAGGACTCATAGAGTTCTTGGTAAAGGTGTGGTTTATGCTTTCATTTGACATGTTATCCTTGGTGTGAGGATGGTTTCATTATTATGTCATGGTATACTCTTGATATGCATTTAGAGTTTTGACATGTTATAGTATGTTTATATGGAGCATGTTATCTCTTTAGTTGAGATCATTAGATCATGTTGTCATGTTTATGTTCTTGAGGCCATGGTTGGAACTTTGACATTGATCTTGGTTTAGTTTCTTGGTATTCAATACATTGATCATAAGTTAGATACTTCATGATATTGCTATGTTGCATTTGGAGTTGGCATGGATTGATTGGTTACAAGTACTCATGGATACGTAGAGATGGTGGTGAGTTTGATTTCTCTGGGATTAGAGAAATATTTTTTGGGACAATTGATGGTTTCAGCAGGAAGTTCAAGGGGCATTCACCTGATATGGACTTTACAGGAGATTTTTCTTAGATGAGTCTTGGTTAGAGACTTGGATATCTTGATGAGCACTCTCATTCCCCACTCTTGGTCTACTCAAAAAAAAATTGCTACTTGAAAGGTATAGCCCATTATTTCTCTCAGGTGCATTATGTCTATGCTTTTCTTTCATGGATATAGATTTTGAGCTATAGTACGTGAGTTAGTTCTGGGGGGTTCATTTGAGAGATGGTTTAGTATTGGTTATCTCCATTTTTATATGTTGTTATGTTGGTTGAGTTTGGGAGATGGTTTTATATTGGGCATATTCCTTGGATTAGGAATGGTTATTCTTTGGTTTAGGAATGGTTTATGAGCTTGATCTTCTTACGAGAGGCTTACATCCATGATTAGTTATATGGTATGGTTTGGGTGTTGTTGAGGCTTCTTGGTTGGGTTTTTATGGAGGAGATCATACTTGTATATTTTACATCAAGAGGTGTGTGTAGAAGGACATGATACAAGTTATGATTTACATGGTTTCTCTTTGGTCTTGGTTATCTTTCTAGATGTTTGGTTTCACTTACATTGGATTTGAGATTGGTTGGAGATTGTGATCACTAGTTTGTGTTCATGTATGTCATGTGAGAGATGACATGATTATTCTTTTATCTCTTTCCTCTATTAGCTATGGAGAACTTGGGAGAGCATCAGAGACTTGTTGTTAAAGTTGTTCTTGCAGGTTATTGGTTTATGTGTTGTGGATGTCCTTGATACTACATGGATTCACTTCTTTGAGATGTTGTGAGTGGATTGGTTATAGATTTGACATTATCTTTTGTAGTGGGAGCTTCATGGTATATATGTGGCAGGTATTGCTCTTGAGGCTTGTGATTGCAAGCTATAGATTGGATATGTTGATGATGTCAAATTCACTTGGTATACCTTTAGATATATGAATAGTTGGATGGGTTTGGCAATTGCTGCGGGTGCTATTTCAGCTATGGATATTTTGACAACTATAGATACATGTGATTACCTTTGGATCAAGTTTTTTATGCTTGGCATTTCAGTTGGTACAAGATTTTATGATCTTCTAATGTGACAAGTTGGGTGGCTTTCTCTTTGAATATCTTCTATGTATGGCCAGTGAGATCATTCATGTTTGAGATGTTGGATACTTTGATTTTGTTAAGATGAAGATGCTGAAGATATACTCAAAGGGAGAGAATTTTTGAAGATGAAGCTACTAAAGATATAGACTGAGTGAACCTGACATTGAATTTATCGTAGAGAACCATAATAAAGTTAGAGGTGAAAAGTTGTATTTTTGTGGATGCATATATTTGATTATTGTTGAGATAATGGATGTTGCACACATTGCATAATGTTGTTATATTATTTTATTGTATTTTATTATGTAATGTTGCACCTAGATGGATGTGCAACATGTAAAGATTCTCATGGGATATACTTGATGAGTTGTATTGTACATTTGATGTATTCATTTAATATTGAAAAAAAGAATTAAATTTTCAATATTAAATGTGGGGTCAATGGCTTAGGTAGCACATGGTTCATGTAATATCACTTGGTGGTTTTGTGGGACTTGCTACTATATAAGCAACCACAAGGGTAGTTGTTGGTGTGAAGAGGGAGAAGGAAAAAAGGGAAAGAGTTGAGTGGGACAAGGCTTGATAGGTTAGCCAAGGGAGCATTTGTGAAGGTTGGAAGCATGGCATGGGATGTGTGGATTCATGCTTGTTCACATGGATTGCTTGGTTGTGGCTATGGCTTTGAAGGCTTCCATGATTGTATTGCAATGGTGTTTTTGCTGAATAAACATAGTGATGGATGCTTTTGAAAGCTGGATTTTTCCTTCAATGAGGATTTCCCAGGATCTATCTTGTGTCACATTTTTGTGGGTATATTGTTTATTCTCTTGCATGTGGATTTCAATTGCATGTTTATTTCATATCTATTATGGGTTATGTGGAAACAGTTATACTCTTTGTTGCAAGTTTCCTTACAATTATCTTATGTGTAATGTTTTGTAATGTAAAATCTTATTTTGTGTGTTTCTATCAATGCCAAAGGGGGAGATTGTGTAATACCCCTCCTTTGCTATCATTGTAGATGTTGTTGTTAAAGTTCTAACTGAATTTGTTGTAGAAATGTTAGCCCTTAACTGATATTTGAAATACAATACTTTGTTATATAGGAAAATTGATTATATCAAATAGCAATGGTTACTTGTAATGATAATGCTCTAATTGCTCTTAATAAGCGAATATATCTACCTTCATAATGATGTCATATGATGTGCCTTTGAATGACCATATCTTCATGATGATAAGTTTCTTATGTTAGAACATGATGATATTTATAGTCATGCTTTATTAATTATACTTATCCAATACTTGTCTCTATGTGTGTGTGTGTGTGTGTGTTTTACATTTCTATTTGATGTGCCTAATATGGTTGAGGGAGGGAGTCATAGTCACCTCTGACTCAAGATCGACATGATGTACCACTCCCCACCATTTCTTGTTTAGCTTATATATATATATATATATATATATATATATATATATATATATATATATATATATATATATATATATATATATATATATATATATATATGATCATCTTTTATGTAGGTTGCAGTTTCTAGGCATCAACTTCCCTGAATTACTAGGATGAGTGTACCCCATCGCAACAATTCAATGGTGAGAATGGGGAGATAATGTTAAGGTCTGATCCCAACCAAAGCATGATTACTTGTCCTAAGAAGGATATTTATTTGACTAACAGCCCTTTTAAACCCGTGATTTTTTCTTTGTATGTGTTGTTTGATTCTGACTTTGGCTGGTTTTGCTTATATTGCTTTTATGCGGGTTTGACTATGTGATTTGTGTGATAAATGATTTAATTAAGCTGCTTGGATTAATCATATGCTATTAGAATTGTTACATATCAATTGATTAAAAATAAATATTAAATTATAATGATATTTAATTAATTGAGAAATTAATTACTATATGCTTTAATTTAAAGACTTAATTTAAGAGTCTAAGTTACAAAGATAGGTAAAAATAAAATACGAAAGAGTAAATATTAATTTATTATAACTGTTTAATAAATAATAATTAAATTAGAGTTGCATTTAAATAATGAACTTTAATTATTATTATTAATTAAAATAATAAATTATGATTTTATAAGTGTCATGCAAAATAAATAAAGAGTAGAAAAAATAAAATAAAATTTTATAATAAAAGTGCTTTGAGTGTGCATAAAAGGATTATTTAAATGAAGTTATTAAATATTTAAAAGTACAAGTGATCTTTTATCAAATGAAAAATTAGAAAATCCTAGTTAGGGTTAGGGTTCGTTATTAGAGGTTTTTGGTCATTTTAAAGATAGAAAGGTTTTAGGAGAGCAATTGGACAGAGAGTTAGAATTAATAGATATACACAAAGGTTTATGGTGTTTTTGTCATTGAAGTTAGAGTAAATTAAAAGCTTAGGAGTATTTTAGATTGTGTGTTTTTTACTTATGATATCTTGGAAATTTTGCTGGCATATTTGATATAGGGTTTTAGAACCTTGCAAATCTTTCCTTTAAAAAAATTGTCTTCTTCGTGCTTGTCAGTTTATGTTGTAGTTATTTTTAAAATTTATGAATGGTTTTTATTTGTGAAATTTAAAACAGAAATTACTTCTAGCTTACATTATTTTTAAGAAATTAGAAAGAAGAAAATTTAGTATTCTTGTGTAGAAAATTCTCATAAAACTAAAATCTAGAAACCTTTGTTTTAAAATTAGCAAAACCATGTTGCATGAAATCTGTCAAAACCCTAGGTTCTTCTTGAGAAAACTTACGTGCAAAATTATTAAAAAATAGGAATATTCATCCAATTTAGAGTTTGATGAAATGTCTTTGCAAATACTTTATAAAATTAAAACAAATTTAAAGTTAAATATAAATTAGGCATTATCATGCAAATTAGAAGTTAAATTTAATATTATTATTTTTTTAAAATAATTATATGTCAAAATATATTTACATATTTTTATAAAGAAAATAAAAGTATATTTATTGTAAAAAGAATTATATTTAAAAATATATGTATAAAGTTATACATGCAAATCAATGTAGTTATGCATGTAAATGAATAATACAAATGAATATAAATTATGAATGTGAAAATGAATAAATGCATGTTAGAAAATTTCATATAATAATCATGCATGCTTAAAGTAAACATACATGTGAAAATAGTGCATGCAAGCTTATTATTATTTTATATCTATTAATTTTTGAAATAAAAAAATATTTATTTCATATTTTAAAAATAAAAGTATTATCTATTTATTTTAATGGATCTAGCATTTTTATATGTAACTTGTAAAATAAATAAATAATAATAATACTTTTATCTATACGACTATGTTCAATTAATTCTTGCTGGAATATAATCTTATTAAATGTTTATAAATACATGTGTAGTTATAAGTTTGTAAGTATTTAATTAAGATATTAATTATATTTTAAGTGAAGTTATAGTGAAGTTAAGTAGATAATCATTTATTTATGGTAAGTAGATATAGTGGATAGAATTATATATAATTTAATTGTAATTATAATTATAATTCAAGTTGAGCTATGTATAATATAACTATGAGTTCAGTGGAGATTAAATATTAATATTGGACATATGTGGAAGTTAAAGCAATACTTTAAGAATGATATTGATATTAATATTCAATCTAATACTTTATGTTATTAACTAAGACATGTATAATCTAAGTTCATAATATGAAATACTATGTTATAGTCAGAATTTGATGAAATACTATAATTAAGAGTTAATTTTTGAGTTGAACATTAATTATTCAATAAATTATCAAAAATAATATTATTATAATATTGAGTAATCATGGTGATTTAATATATATGAAGTATTTATTTACACTTAGACCATATATATTAATGCATATTTTGAACATAAGCTCGAAAGCCAAACCAAACTTTAGAATATAAATTAATTTTATTGCAAATCTCTTGTGTTATTATTGTGATTTCTTACTATATGATTTTGTCGTATTTTCCTTTATAATATTTTTGGGGTTATGTAGTTGGCTAATTATTGTTGTACACCAAAGGCTATGGGATTCTATTTTCTACGTGAAATGATATAACTATTTTTATGTCTAGATTAGTCCATGTATGATTTGGAGAGTAAGTGTGAGCAATCCTTCTTAATCCTATCATTATGTCTTTTAACCAAAAGGGATGACAACCATTATTTTGTTAAGTCTGATATACCTAGTCACCTTATGTATCATTTATGTTGATCTATATTCTGGATGGTTGTGTTATGGAGTATGCTATTTTATAATTTATTCCATAATTTGAATGGATATCTTTATGTGTGATGTACTCTATGATGGAGATGGATGCTATTAATATTGATTTATTGTTCTCATGATTATAAGACTATATTGATTGTTGTCATGATTATGGGATATCCATTATAGGATGTATGATTCTTTGAGATTCTATATTGAGATGGATAATGAATCCTTGTGTGGATGTGATGTTCTTTCTTTTGCTCCATTATTTTACTTTGGTGACTTTCATGATTATAGTTTATGAGAATGTTTTGGAATGTTTTATATTATTTTGAACGAAACATTAGGGTAGATTATCTAGGTATATAGTGGGGAAGTGGCTTGCAATGGGGATCAGGGTCCTAAGTGGTTACCAGGGTGACTCATTGTAAGTAACATAATTAAGTGATAACACTACACATTAAATCAAGGTTTTAAAATAAATTCAAAAGATTAAGTGTTCCCAATCCATGCCTTGAGTGCTAGTACAAGCTAGGATGAGAGTGGGTGAAGATGCTTGATTGCAATCTTTCATAGTTAGTTTCCTTGTTTGTATGAAAGGATTACTAACACCCCTTAGAGTCACTAGGGGGTCGAGGTCTAGTGAGACTTCCAAGAAAACCTTAGAGTTCACTCATGTGATGATACTTTCCCATATGCATCTTAGGTTTCCTATTTATATTTATATTTATGTTTTTATTTTGGTTTGCCTTTGGGACCATCTTTTTGTATGAGTAGTACCACTTGTTGTAGAGAGATTTTAGGATCCTTGCCTATGTTGTGTATTGTTGATTTTGTGGTTTTATTATCCATGTGTGGATCATACATTATCTCCCCTACATGGTGGGAATAGGAGCCTGACTAGGTGATCTCATGGTCATGAGGTAGTGACTTCTTACCATTTGGGTCCCCCTCAGATTGGTACTAATATTGGATGTTTTTTGATGCATATGTACCATTATTATTCAAATTCTTATGCTAGAGATTCTATTCATTTTATGTATCTATATATCATGTACCTTATATCTTGAGATCCTATGAGATGATGCATTATTTATTGTGTTGGAAATATTTGAAAAATTATATATTGTCTTTGATGTTGCACAGAATGTCACATCTTTACCAATCAGTGTATTTTGAGCTCACTCAAGCTATGAAGACAGTTTCCTATGTCTTTTGAGCATTTTAGTGTTTGCCAAGTTTAGAAGATAGTGTCTACCGAGTTCACTTGGGCATCAAAGAGAAGTTCACATAAGTTGAGTGTTAACCGAGCTCACTTGGTTAACAATTGAAAGTTGGATGGAACTAGTGCTAATCGAGATAACTTGGTTACCAAAGAAAGCTTACAAAAGATGCAGTGTTAACCGAGCTCGCTTGCTTAACATAGGAAAATAATTTATGAGTTAGTGTCTATCAATCAAGGTCGGCTAACGAAGGATTTTCTTTTTTGGGCATAATGAGTTTAATAGATTTGTTTGTTGGTTCTAGAAAACTGAGGAGATGAATATTAATTATTCTAAGTTGTATTCAACTCGACTTGACAATGTTTATGATATAAGTATAAGGTCAATTTGAGGATTGAATGTGTGAGAATATGTGGAAGATAAGAATATGCATAGAGGAAGCAAATTACAAGGATAAGTATAATATCCTTGAGGAGCTGCAAAGATACATTCGATCAAGAAGGATCAAGTGCTCAAGCCATAATTGAGATCTAAAATCAACAATATAATTGCATCAGCAATCAATTCATATCATTATTACTCTCTAACTTTTGCAGTAGTGTATCAAATCTCTTAACAAAGTTGGCTTAACAACTATTTTCCAAATCCTCTAACAAGGTGACATTTCTAGATTGAAGTGTCTAAAGACCTCTAACAAGGCCACTCCAAATAGGGTGATTAGATTCTCTAACAGGGTCACACCTAATGGTGTCTTTTGTAACATTTAATAGGGTTGGCTCCTAACAGGGCTCACCTCAAAAGAGTGAAAAATAGTAACTAGTTGCAACTGGTGGCTTTTCCCAAATTAGGTTTCAACATTAAATCTTGGTGTCACATGTTTTCTTTCTATTTCTTTCATGTGTCAATCATAGATAATATCTTAAGTTCTGCATGTTTAGTACTTGTCAAGTAACAATTGATATTATAGTGTTTGCTAAGTTACAACATATTGTTAGTGTTAATCAAGTGCCTATGTGTTAATCAAGTAACAATAGTTTCAACAGAGTTTATGTTTTGTAGTGACATCTAAGGGATCTAGGATTTATTTTAGTGGTAACTAATTCACCCCTCCCCTCTCAATCACTCCTCTTATATTTCCAACAATTGGTATCATAGCATTTGGTGCTTGTAGAGAAGGTTTTAAGGACCTAAGTTAAAGATCGAGATGTTTACAGGAGAGATATTCCCAAGTTGAACAGAGATAACTTTGAGGCATGGAAAAAACTAATGAAGCTACATATGGCTACCATCAGTGATTTAGGTCTAAAATATTTAAATGCTAAGTATAAGACTCCTACTAGAATAATGACTGTGGAGGAGATTGCTGAAGAGAAAAATCATAACATTATGATGATTGACATTGCATCAATTGTTAACTATGATAAATTTGATGAGGTCAAAGGATGTGCTACTACTCATTAGATGTGGACCAAATGGAAAGATGTCTATGGAGGTGATGATAATGTGAAAAGAGCCAAGGAAGAAATCTTGAGAGGTCAATTTGATCATATGACAATGAGAGAGGATGAAAATATTGCAAAATATGTTGACATAATTAAAGCTAGTGTCAATGCAATCAAAGCCTCTCGAGGGACAATTGAATATGTGACAGTGGTAAGCAAGGTACTTAGAACCCCTCTTCCTATCTATGTAATTAGAGTGTTTACTATTCAAGAGACGAGATGTGATCCAAATAATAAGATAACCTTGGATTCTCTAGTGGGAAGATGGAAAACATTTGAGCTAGATAACTATGATAATTATGTTCCTAGTTCTAGCAATCTTGAGTTTACTTTTGAAGCCAAGTTATCACTCAAGAAGAAAGCTATAAAGTCTAAAGGAAAACAATCTGAAATTGAAGAGGAAGATAATTCTGATAGTGATCTTGAAGTCATTGAAGCACTGCTTACAAGAAGGTATCCCAAAGGAAAAGGAAAGTACAAAGGTAAAATTTCTTTAATATATTTTTTGTGTGAAGAAGCTGGTCACATTACTACAAGGTGTCCAAATAGAGAAGAAAAAGATGAAAAGAAGAATAGAAAGTACAAAGGCAAGAAGGATTTTAAAAACTTCAAGGACTACAAGGACAAAGGTAAGAAGTCTTGTTTCATGGATAAAGATTCAGATAGTAGTGATGATGACAAAATGGTTTATATTGTTGTAAAATATGAATCTGATAATGAAGAAGATAAAATGACACTTATCTCTCATGTTAGTAAAAATGATACATGGATTATTGATAGTGTTTGTTCTCATCATATGACTGATGATAAGAAAAAGTTTGAACATATGGAACACTAAGATCAATGAACCATGTTGTATAAAGGGAAAAGGTTATATCTCACTAACCAATGAACTTAGATGTGATAATGCTTGTTAGATTAAAGGATTGAAACATAATGTACTGAGTATGGAACAATTGAATAACATTGGATTCAAGGTATAATTCATGAATGGGAAGGCCAATCTACTAGATGGTAAAGGAAATCTAGTTGGGTCTAGTAACCTATTCTACCTAGATCTTAGTGAAAGTTCATGTTTTTGTTGATCTCATATTGGTTTTGAAAACTGAGTGTCAACACACTTAAGAAACTTTCTAAGTTGATGTCGAGTATAATATAGATGTCGAGTTACAATATTTTCCAAGCCAAAAATTCAATATGTGTCGAGTCATTCAGATGCCAAGCAGATAGACAGTGCCAAGCAAGTTTCAACTGTCGAGTGACTAATAGATGTCGAGCCAATATATGTGCCGAGTAAACTATAGTTGCCAAGCAAGACAAAATTTCTATTTGTGTTGAGCATCAGTAATCAACAAGTGTAGAGTGACACAGTATTGACATATGAGTTTGTGCCTTCACAAACTCATATGCAAATCATGTTACATTACAACTAATATACAAATTTTGAATCTTAAAGATAAGATCGAATCTATTAGATTTCCTATGTACTCTGCATGCAACCAATCAAATAATTGTTGTTAATATTATAATTCTGTCGGATAAATTATATTATATATATGTGAGATATATAATATATGACAATGTTATATATGGAATAATTAATTTATATTAAGAGTGATATATATATATATATATATATATATATATCATTATAATATATTGAGAGTATATTAATTATGTTATAACTATAACTAATGTAAGTTCATATATTAAAGAGACATGTCTCTTCAAGAGGCATGCCTCTTTATATCATATATATTCATTGGAATAGTAACTTGGAAAACACATAAAAGATCCATAAGTGTTATTACAAGTTACAGATCCTATTTCACTAACAATTGTAATGCTAAAGAGGCAAAACGGATGAATCTCAGTCGTAGATTCATACCTAACCCCAAGTCATGAAAACCTTTTAAGAGGGACGAAGCTCCGTAATTCAAAAATGGAGAAGGAGAGGAATGATAGAGTGACAGAGAGCCTAAGAACAGAAGGGTGAAGAGTACATTCAAGGTGACTTAGTAAAACAAAGAAATTGTCAGATCAGTTAACAACAAAACAGAGTATTAGCACTTCATATAGAATCATATTAAATCAAAGAGGATCATATCAGAATGGACTAAACATCGATCTAAAATCAGTAATTAAAGATTGTAAGTGATCAAGTCAACACATTCTACTATACTTTCTAGCAATTGTATTAGGAGAATGAAAAACCTATGAAGATAGGTTGGTTTAACAACCATTTTGTAAATCCCTTAACAAGTTGACATTCCAAGTGAATGTTTTGTAAGTCCTTTAGAAAGCTACATTTTTAACAGGTTGTTGGAGCCTATAATAAGGTATGCCTCTCACAGGGCAGACCATTGCTGATGGTCAAACTTTGTAACCTTGACAAGTTACATATTGTTGCAGTGATAAGTTGTGGGTGTCATCCCCACCCCAATTTTACCTTCTCATTTTGGAGGGTTTTTGGGTGATCAAATGTTGTGTTATCTATTTTCATGAATGCCTTTACTTTCATGTTAATTAGAAATTTTACATGCATGTAATGATTTCATTTAAAAGTTATATAGTTTAAAGTTTAATACTTCTTATTCACCCCCCCTCTTAGAATTATTCTTCCCAATTGTAAATTCCAACAATTGGTATCAGAGCTAAGTTCTTACAAGGAAAAGCCTTACATCTTGAAGAAAAGATCTAGAAATGGAATTTTACAAGCTTGGGAAGATTATAGAGAATCAGGGGATTGAAATATATCTTATTCTACATTCTCTAGAAGAAGCTAGGTAAGAATTGAGGAAATCCCTAAAGAGAAGAAAAGACATCACCATAGCTAAGAATGATACATAGTACTAGAAGATTGACACAACTAAAGTGTTTGCCAATGAAGTTTTTTAAGAGTATGATGCAGCAATTGTAGACCTAATGGAGAAGAACAGAGCTCAAGAAGAAGAGATCAGAACTCTCAAGATTAAACAAGAATCACAAGCCATGATGCTTTGTGAAGTGACTGATTAGAAGAAGAGAGCCATTGAAGATAAAGCTATGATAGAAGATGACAAGAGAAATCCTTCCAATAGACTAGAGGAAAATTCAAGTGAGCTTGCAAGAGTTTCTAACATGCAGTTAGACACCCTAATCCAAATGATGAATGATCATCATGAGTTGAATGTCAAGGACATTGAGATCTCCACACTAAAGATGTAGAATGAACAATTGCAAAATGACTTGAGAAGAGAAAAAGAAATTGCAAAAAGCTTCAAAAAACCTAATGAATCCATCAAGTACTTTGAACAGCTACTAAAATCAACAAGATCTAGTAATGACACTTCAAGACTAGGATACACCAGCATTGAAGAAGGAGAGTCATCTAAGACTGCAGAAGAAAGAAGTGACAAAGGTAAGAACATAAAACCCACTTGTCATTTTTGTGGTAAAAAGGGACATACCTCTAATGTGTGCATGAGCAAGAATGCTAATTAGCATAACAAACCTAGAAACATGGGTCACTGTCACAAGTGGAACAAGCAAGGTCATCAAGCACATGACTACAAGACTAGAACCATCAGGACACCAAGATTTGAAGGTCACTGCTACAATTGCAAGAAGTATGGACATAGAGCCTTTGAATATAGATCCAAGCCTATGTGGACACCAAACCAACTAGCAAAGACAAATAGTCATGGACATCACTACAATTGGGACTACAACACTAGGCAGAGTTGTCACTACTGTCAAGAATATGGACACATTCTTGAGAATTGCATAAGAACACACTTTAGTGGAAACTACAATAGGTGGTTGAGTCAAACCACTTGTTTCAGTTGCCTAAAGATAGGACACATCAACAAGTATTGCCCAGCTAGGTCAAAGGCACCCAACTCTGAGTTCAACAAAGGAAAAGGAAAAGTTGATGTTGAACACATCAGAGGAGAGATGAATAGGACATGGAAAAGAAGAGATGGAAGTAGCACATCCAATGGAGGGATCACTTCACCTAAAAGGTCAAGTGGTCACACTTCATCCAACTAAGCAAAAGAAGGTATGTGGGACTAATATTTAAATGGTTTATCATACATCAGTTCTAAGACAAGTCAGTACTACAAAAGATATAAATAGCATGAATAAAGATGCAAGTTTATCCTCAAAAGCTTTCATATTGTTGTCGAGTATGAAAACTTACCTTTAGTTGCCAAGTGAAATCATAGTATGTTCCGAGTTATTGGACAGAACTAGTGGAAGCTGAGTGATTAGTTGCTACCGAGTAAAATTGTGCTAGTTGATGCCAAGTAAGGGTAATTCCTTCAGCTATCGAGTAAAAGAAAAATTGCATTCATGTTGAGTAACACAGGAAAATGCATACAAGTTGAGTTAACAATTGTATCAGCACTAGGGATTTAATGCTAGGTATTGAAGGGTATTTATTTGATTTTTTCGACCATTTTCGTCATTCAAACGTAGAGAAAAGAATAAGCAGAGTGAAGAAGTGATTTCAAGTGAAGGCAAAACATTCAAACAAATTTGAGCAGAGATTTAGAGAAATTTCATCGATCTAAAGGTATTTATTCGAGTGTCAAGCTACACAATATTTGAATTTGTTAAACCCTAGTTTGTGAAAATGGCATCTAGCTCTAGAAACCCCAAGGATAAGGAGTCATTTGAAGTTCAACTGGTTAGTAGGGAGGTAAAATAGCTAGAATTCAAACCAATCCCTGAGGTAGCCTACAAGAACGATCCAGCCAGTGCCCTATCTATCATTCCCCCTAAAGTAGTCATGGTTCAAGATGTTTGAAAATGCTATAATTGCAAAGTAGGTAGGATAGGAGACATGGAGATTATGGAAGCATATAATAAACTATGTGACAATAGAGTGTTGAGGGAAGAATACATCATAGATGAGAAAAAGGCACTTACCCGTGCCCTAGAATTCCCTACAGTCTTTAAAACATAATGGGTTCGACTTGTTCTAAGCAGAATTCATGATGGTTTCTTATGGTTAGAAGGAGGACTAGTAAAGATAACTAAGAGAATCATTCACCAAGTCATAGGGTATCCAACCCTAGGTCGGCCTAAAACCTTAAGAAGTGACTCAAAGGAGGTCATTGAAAAGAACACTAGTGCTCAATGGAATAAGAGGGGTATGACAATTGAAACAATTGAGGACCCTCTCATAGAATTTACTGTTAGAGTTATCTCTCAAAAATTCTATCAATCAAGTAGATTGAACAGTGTGTCATGCATTGCAGTTGATGTAGGATATAAGATTTGTGAAGAAGGATCATACATATGACCTAGTTGAGCTATAACTGCAACAAATCATGGAGAACTTGGGAGTCATAAGAAGGTCCAAGAGTGCCCAATTCAAATTTGGATCAATTTTGATATGCATATTCTTTTATGTTCAAAATGAATTTCCTTCCTTTGGAAAGATAGGCTAGAAAAAAAATAGGTCAGTTGTTGTACAAATCAATGAATACATAGAGCAGATGGGGGAAAATTTTGAAACAATTTTGACAAGCTATTTTGAAGACTTTAAGAAGTCTATGAAACAGAGGCTTAGGATACCTCTTTCCTTAGTTGAGTAGGGCATCAATGACATTTATTTTCTAGTTGACATTGATTATACATATATTCAAGATATAGTGCCAAGAGTTAGATGGCTAAGGCCACTTGGCTATGAAATCAATATTGATGAAGCTCTAATGGCAATAACAGCTTTACTTGTAGAGGAAGTAGATAAAAGTACTAAACCCTTTGGTACTTATGATGTTGTCAGATCTAAGGTGGAGATGGAATTGAAAACAACATCAGTTTTGAAAAAGAAAGACAGATTAGTGAAGAAGCTAAAGGCCATATTTGGTGAAGGAATAGCAGAAGGTGAAGAAGATGATGATGAAGAAGATGAGGAAGAAGGAGAGTAGGATCAAGGGCCACTTGCCTTGACACAAGGCATGGGAGAAGACATAGAAGAAGGTGTCGAGGAAGAGGAAGTTGAGGAAGAATAGGCGAAGAAAAGAAAAGCTACCACCAAACCAGTTGCAAAGCCCAAGAAAGTTGCCAAGCCCACAACAAGAGAAAGCACTAGGGCAACCACTCAGCAAGTCAAAGAATAGGCCAAGGAGAAGAAGAAGGCAACAAAGCAACAAGGGCTAGCAAAGAAAAAGTTGAGAAGAAAATATGTTTCTCAACTGACTCTGATGAAGAGAAGACCAAGTTAGAGGTCATAAGCCAATTCAAAGTGGTAAGTCATGCATCTAAATCTGATTTAGAGAACATTTGTGATAATATTAAGGATAATGTTGACTTGACTGGCTTGAAAAGTGTTGATTTTGGTAAGTTGAGTAGAGAAGAGCAAAACATGGTGGACATTAATGGCAAAATATTTGTATTCAATTACCAAAATATTTGTATTCAATTATTGAAAATAAATGGCATTAATGCCTGGACATGGAAAAGGAAATAAGAGAATCTACCTTAGCCAAGGTAATGCTTGAGCTAACGAAAGGTCAAATCACTAAAGCAAGAAAAAAGCATGGGAGAAAATTCTCTCCCAAGTATAAAGTCTCCAACATTCTTCAGAATAACATTGAAGATGTTGTAAATAAATCAACAAAGATATGGAAGTTGATATATGGATTGACAACAGTGAAACCATGAGAAGAGGATCCCCTTGAAGAAGAAGAAGAGAATGACAAGGAGGAGGAAGCAAAGAAAGATTCAAGGGAAAACATAGTGGAGGAGGCACAAAAAAGGACAGATAAAGTGGCAATTGCTAAGGAGCAGCAACAAGAACAGAGTGTGCAAGACACACAACTGCCACCCTTGAGCCCTCCACATGATACCACCATATCTATAGATATAATAACTATAAAAGATGTCCCTGACAACTCTAGTTAGAACATTAATCCATTGACTATAGAGGATCTCAAAAATATTCTTGACCAAACTACATTGCAAGCAATATTATGTACAAATCTGGTTTTTGGTCAGTGTGGAAGAACTGCAAAAGGTTGTAGTAGAAATAACAAGGGATAAGGTGAATGCACAAGAACCACCTTCTCACATCCCTATAGCCACAAGTGGACAACCAACAGTGCAAATAGTAGTAGACACATCTACAAAGGTTGACTCCATAGTTCAAGTCTTGATGATTGAACAAAAGACACAAAGTACAGAGGAGAAACAAGCTACAAGGGAGCAAATAGGATAGATAGATACATCTGCCTCTATAGCACAAGTACAAGGTGTAGCCCCACAGATCATAGTAATTGATAAGGAAAGATCTGAAGAGGACAAGGAAAGTCCTAAGGAGAATGAGTAAGAGGCAATACAAACATTGGTAAATTTTCCTACAACAAGGACTCCAACAATGCTTCAGAAGTCGAGCACTAATGCCATGCCACTACAAATATATACACCAAACTCGAGCTCAAAAAGAGTAGAAAGGGTACTTCACTATGGAGACCCTACATTGGATGAGGACATAGTCATCCCCAAGTATGACTATGATAATATTACTCTTGAGAAGATCTATCTAATGCACCTGGTACCATTCTAGTAGTTCGGACTAGGTGCAAATTGAAGACCTTGGTACAAATGCCAAACTACTAGAATGGTCAGAAAGGAAATTTCAAGTGAAGGTAAATGAGGAAATCTCTACTGAAATCACACTTCCACAAGCTAAACTAGCTAAGAAAATTGAAAAAGATATGTGATGCTTCCATCTTCACACAGGAAACTAGCCAGAGGATTATGAGCTTGGAAAGAGACTTGAAATTATCTGCTATGCAACTACCAAGAGATCCATCTTAGAGTGAGAAGCATTTTCATACTACGCTTCACACTCAGAAGGAACTAGTTGTGTTAACAGTAGATGAGGCAAATACAAAGGCCAAACTAATCCAGATACAATCTACCATAACCCCATACATGCAAATTTTGCAAAAAGAATGCTGAAAATGTATTAAAGAAAGACCCTAATCTTTCTACATTAGAAAGCCTAGTTCACCTTGCAGCAGAGTCAACCATCCAGATAAAATCATTGGAAATTGCACTACAAAACTGGGATGTTTCTCTAAGGATAGTAATGGAGGTGAACAAATCCATTTTGGCAAAATATTCAGTTAATGTATAGACTCCTTTGACATAAGTATCAAAAAGGGGGAGATAAATTTTGAGTGGGAGATATAGAAAAGCCAAAAGGAAACTATAACTGCAAGGGAAGATATGTGAAAGGGAGGTTTACAAATTTTGAAGAGTTAGAACAGAGAAAATAGAGAAAGAATGATAAGGCAAGGCATAGATAAAGAGTATCAGAATCAACGTGAAACAAATCCAGCATGAGAAGTTTTGGATACAGCAAAGGTACATCAACTCAGGGGGAGTTACAAATTTTGAGGTATAAAGTCCACAAAATTTTGAACAATTTTGAAGTTTTGTATATATTTTGAATAGAATATATATTATACTCAAAGAGATTAGATTCATCATGTATAGTTAAGTGTTTTTGACACTCATGTCAAAGGGGGAGATTGTTGATCTCAGATTGGTTTTGAAAATTGAGTGTCAACACACTTAAGAAACTTTATAAGTTGATGTCAAGTATAATATAGATGTTGAGTTACAATATGTGCCAAGCCAAAAATTCAATATGTGTCGAGTCATTCAGATGTTGAGTAGATAGATAGTGCCAAGCAAGTTTCAACTGCCAAGTGACTAATAGATGTTGAGCTAGTATATGTGTCGAGTAAACTATAGGTGCCAAGCAAGACAGGATTTCTATATGTGTCGAGCATCAGTAATCAAAAAGTGTCGAGTGACACAGTATTGACATGTAAGTTTGTGCCTTCACAAAATCAAATGCAAATCATGTTGCATGACAGCTAATATACAGATTTTGAATCTTCAAGATAAGATTGAATCTATTAGATTTCATGTGTACTCTGCATGCAACC
This sequence comes from Cupressus sempervirens, assembly GCA_028749045.1. Lineage (NCBI taxonomy): Eukaryota > Viridiplantae > Streptophyta > Pinopsida > Cupressales > Cupressaceae > Cupressus > Cupressus sempervirens. The sequence goes on from CM053792.1 coordinate 210,223,537, forward strand.
AATCAAATAATTGTAATGCTAAAGAGGCAAAACAGATGAATCTCAGCCGTAGATTCATACCTAACCCTAAGTCACAAAAACCTTTTAAGAGGGATGAAGCTCCATAATTCAAGAATGGAGAAGGAGAGGAATGATAGAGTGAAAGAGAGCGAAGAACAGAAGGGTGAAGAGTACATTCAAGGTGACTTAGTAAAATAGGGGAATTGTCAAATCAGTTAACAATAGAGCAGAGTATCAGTACTTCATATAGAATCATATCAAATCAAAGAGGATTATATCAGAATGGATTGAACATCGATCTAAAATCAGCAATTGAATATTATAAGTGATCAGGTCAACACATTCTACTATACTTTCTAGCAATTGTATTAAGAGAATGAAAATCCTATGAAGATAGGTTGGTTTAACAACCATTTTGTAAATCCCTTAATAGGGTGACATTCCAAGTGAATGTTTTGTAAATCCTTTAGAAAGCTACACTTTTAACAGGGTGTTGGAGCCTTTAATAGGGAAGACCTCTCACAGGGCAGACCATTGCTGATGGTCAAACTTTGTAACCTTGACAAGTTACATATTGTTGTAATGATAAGTTGTGGGTGTCATCCCCACCCCAGTTTTACCTTCTCATTTTGGAGGGTTTCTGGGTGATCAAATGTTGTGTTATCTATTTTCATGCATGCCTTTACTTTCATGTTAATTAGAAATGTTGCATGCATGTAATGATTTCAATTAAAATTTATATAGTTTAAAGTTTAATAGTTTTGATTCCCCCCACCCCCCCTCTTAGAAGTATTCTTCCCAATTATAAATTCCAATAGTTTATTGCTCAATTAGAAAAGACTTGGTTATGGTATAAAAGGTTATGTCATGTGAACTTTGGTAACTTGATCAAGATAAGAAAAAACAAAAGAGTGAGAGGTATTCCTAGTTTGAGGAAACTTGATATGGGCCTATGCAGAAATTGTCAAATTGGCAAGATGGACAAGACAAGTTTCAAGAGAAAGAACTATCATTCTAAAGAATTCTTGGAGATGGTTCATACAAACCTTTGTGGACCTATTGGTGCTCAGAGCTATAGTGGAGATAAGTACTTTTTTTTTTCTTGATGATTATTCTAGAATGATGACTGTAATGTATCTAAAAGATAAATCTAAAGCTTTTCAAAAGTTTAAGTGGTATTTGGCAAGAGTAGAGAAGGAAATAGGAAAGAAGATGAAATTTTTTAGATTAGATAGAGGAGGTGAATACATTTCTAATGAATTCAATGAATTATGTACTAAAAGAGGAATCAAAAGACAAGTATCAGCCCCTGGTACACCTCAGTAGAATGGTATAGAAGAAAGAAGGAAGAGATCAATCATGAATTCTGCAAGAACCCTACTGATAGAAAATAATGTTGTGATCAAATACTAGAAAGAAGAAATCAGTACAATAGTTCATACCTTGAACAGAGTACAACTAAAAAAAGACTCAAATCAGACTCCTTATGGACTATGTTATGGCTACAAACCTAATGTAAGTTACTTGAAAGTATTTGGTTGCAAATGTTATATCTTGAAGGAGGCTAGGAAAGGTAAATTTGATGTCAAGAGTGATGAAGGCATATTCCTAAGATACTCCAATAGAATTAAAGCATACAAATATTTAAATCTAACCACTCATAAGATCATAGAAAATGCACATGTGAAGATTGATGAGTTTGCAAAAAAGAGTAAAGAAGATAGCAACAAAGAACATAATGATTACATAAAGTTCATTTACTTTTAACCTAATACATTGCCTAATCCAATTGGAAGTCATCAGACTTCACCTGCCGAGTCCCCAAAATCTCCAGAAGCACCTGAATTGTAGCCAATGCAACCCAAGTCACAGTCTGAAGGACCCGAGTCATAGTCAGAGGCTACCAAGTTAAAGCCAATGCAACCTGAGTTTGAATCTAAAAGACCTGAGTCACATATAATGGGACTAGAGCATGATATAAATGATCATGGTGAGGTAAGTTGAACAAGTTCTAAATCCAAAGTACATGTATTAGCAAGATATGTCAGAAGGCACCATGCACCTGAGTAGATCATTAGAGACAAGTCAGATGGTACAATGATAAGGAACAAATTGAAAGGTACATGTTTGCTTACTAAATTTGAACCTAGAATAGTTAAAGATGCTTTGGACAATGAAAGTTGGATTGGAGCAATGAATGAAGAGATAAAAAAAATAAGAAAGGAATAAGACCTAGACTCTTATTCCTAGACCCAAGGATAAGAATGTGGTTGGCACAAAGTGGGTTTTCAGAAATAAGCTGAATGAAGATGGAGAAGTATCAAGAAACAAAGAAAGGTGAGTATGCAAAGATTATTCTCGAGAAGAAGGTATTAATTATGGTGAAAATTTTGCTCCTATTGCAAGATTAGAAGGTGTTAGGACTTTACTTGCTTATGTTTCGTATAAAGGATTTAAAGTGTCTTAGATGGATGTTAAATCTACATTCTTGAATGGAAATCTTGAAGAAGTGTACATAGAACAACCTGGAGGTTTGTAGATCCTAGAAAAAAGGATACGGTTTGTAAACTACACAAAGCATTGTATCATCTCAAGCAAGCTCTCAGAACTTAATATAAAATACATCATAAATATTTGATGAAGATTGGTTTTCAAAGAACAAATGATAACAATAGCCTATAGATCAAAGAAGGACCAAATAAGAAAATTGTGTTGGAAGAAATCTTTGTGGATGATACATTGTTTACTAGAAATGGTGATTTATGAAAAGCTTTTTTAGAGGAAATGAGTAAGGAATTTGAGATGTCAATGTTTAGAGAGATCAAATTTTTTGTTGGATTGCAAATTCAATAGAAGAAATACGGTATCTATATTACTCAATCTAAGTATATTAAGAAGATACTGAAGAAATATGTAATGGAGGACTCAAGACTAGTTGGAACACCTATGTTTACTGGATATAAGCTTTCCAAAAATGATGATTCCAAGGAGGTAGATCAAACTACATATAGATCAATGGTTGGTAAACTAGAGTATGTTGTACTTACTCAGCCTGATATTGCTCTTACAGTTGGTATGGTAGTAACATTTTCAACTAATCCTAAAGAAATCATATGATTGCAATCAAGAGAATCATGAGGTATCTGAAAGGTACTAAAGACTATGGTTTATGGTACAAGAAAGGAGGCAATTTGGATATGAAATCTTTTACTAATGTAGATTGGGCAGGAAGTTTTGATGACAGGAAGAGTGCCAGTGGTGGAGCATTCTTTCTTGGTAAAATACTAGTGTCTTGGACAAGAAAAAAAAAATTGCATTTCTTAGTCTATAATAGAGGCAAAATATGTTCCAGTTGTTGAGAATAGATTCAAGAAGCTAATCAAAGAGAGAGATTGCAAAGGGAGATTATTGAGAACATACAAGTATGATTACTATCCTTTAATCATTATTTTGTCACTGATTTCAAACCTACTATTTTCTGGTAAGACAGCTACTTATAAGATTCAAGTACTATCACTTATTTGATTGATGAAGAGGATTTGATAAAAATATGTAACAATAGCACCTAGAGGAAAGGTTGAGTTATGATTATGTAAAGTAGTACAAGAATCAGTTAAGATAGTAATAACATGATGTATTGATAATATATTTAAGGTTACCAAGTCTAGTTACACTAAGAAAGTTTAGAAGAACAAGTTACACAAAGTTTGTCTGCCAAGCTTGACCAAGTGGATAGCAGGTGCCAAGCAAAGTCAATGCAAGCCGATTAGAAAATTAGTGTGTGTCAAGTAAAAGTTCAATCTACTATATGCCGAGTAGAATAGTGGATGTCGACTAAAGTTTAGTTGATGCTGAGCACTAGTAAAGTTTAGTTCATGCTGAGTGATTTTACAAAGGATGTTGAGCAATGAAGTATGTGTCGAGCATCAGAAGCAAGATAAAGCTAAGCTGCTACATTATTTAAAAGATCATGAATTTGATGGATCTGAGCTAATAAGTTTGTTTTCTTGGATTATGTAAACCAAGAGGAAGATAAGTTTGATGGGCTAGAGGCACAAAATTCAAGGTAAATCATTTTTAAGTGAATTCAAAAAGGATTCTAGGAGAAGTTTCTAGAAGAGATATGAAACGTAGGATAGATTCATTGTATCCTACCTAATTCATCCAAACCCTAAATTGGACGATGGAGAATGAGCAGCAAAAGATCTTAATTTCCTATTTATAGGAATGGTTGGTGATGAAGCAAGGTTGTCATGTGCAAGAACCTAAGGAAGTCAAGGAGACAAGGGTTTTGCTTCATCAAGTGACCTAAGAAAAGAGTCTGTATTGGCATGTTAAGAAAGAAGGCTTTAAGGATATGAATGCTTGAAGGGTGAACAAGCTATCAGAGTTGCAATGTATGAAGGCCAAGTAGAAAGGAGGATTGAACAGTGATCTATAATTAGCAAATGGAGTTGTAAGTTGCTATCAGATCAAAGCCTTACTATTACTCTCTAATAATTGTATCAATCTAAGGTAAACCCTTTGGATTAAGGTTCACCTAACGATCATTTGTAAATCCTTTAACTGGGTGACATTCCAAGTGAATGGTCTAAAGTCCTCTAACAAGGCTCACTTCTAATAAGGTGATTGAAATCCTTTAACAGGGTCACATTTAATAGTATGTATTGTAACCTTTAACAGGGTTGGCCTTTCATAGGGCATCATTTCAGAAGAGTGAAAAAGAGTAGCATGTTACTGGTGGTTTTTTCCAAATTGGGTTTCCACATAAATCACTGTGTCAAGTGTGTTGATAAATTCGGTATGTTTCATGTTTACATTTTTGCAAGTTGATTTGACAACAACCTACAAGTTTTAAGTGATTGCATAATATTATGGATGCATGCATGATGAACAATGTGTTATGGGTTCACTAAGCTGTGAAAAGTTTTATTTATACATTTGGACCTTGGATAACTAATTCACCCCCCCCCCCCCCCCCCTACTCTTAGTTATTCTAAAGTGTTCCAACAATTGATATCAGAGCCATCTACTTAAGATGACTAGTTTGAAGGTAATAGAAGCACAAAGATCAAGATGTCAAAAAGAGAAGTACCCAACCTCAATAGAGATAACTTTCTTGCATGAAAAAGTTTGATGAAGCTACACCTTGGAGGACTTGGAGATCATGGACAATCTACCATTACCACTGAGCATGTTAATCTTATTGGTGCCCCAACTGCTAAGGATATGAGAAAGAAGAAAGAACATAACCAGGCAATGCTAGAGATTGTCTCTACCCTAAGCTATATTGAATTTGATGATATCGAAAGTCTTAATAGTGCAAAGAAAATGTGGGATGCCCTAACCACTATCTATGGAGGAGATGCAAATGTTCTAAGAGCCAACGTTGAAATTCTTAGAGGTAAGTTTGATGATATGAGAATGGAAGAAGGTGAAAATTTTGCTCAATATGTTGCAAGGATAAAATAAGTTGTTAATGCAATAAGAGGAGCTACTGATAAATTAGATGATGACACTATGCTAAGTAAAGTCTTGAGAATACCATTGCATGTATATGCTATTAGAGTCTCTGTAATTCAAGAACTTAGATGTATACTAGGGAATGATCTATCACTTTAAGGTCTAGTAGGTAGACTGACTAATTTTGAGTTATCTTACTTTGATAATTATAGACCTGAAAGTATTGAATCTACTTTCAAAGCTAAGGTATCATTAAAGAAACCTAAAGAGAAGAAAAAGAAGAAGTATGTGTCTAGTGACAATAATATAGATGAGGATGTTGACTAGCTTGAAGCACTATTGGCAAGAAGACTCCACAAAGGTAAAGCCAAGTTCAAAGGTAAATTACCTATCACTTGTTTTAATTACAATGAGGTTGGTCATATTTCTGCTAGATATCCAAAGAAGAAGAATTAGAAAGGTGGTAACAAATACAAGAGTAGAAGAGATGAAGACAGAAAGGACTACAAAGACAAAGGCAAAAAGTCATGCTACATTGTTAAAGAAGAAACAAAGGATGATTTTGATGAACATGATGATGAAGTGGTGTATGTTGCAATGAAGGATGAATCTGATGAAGATGAGGCAACGGCACTCATGATTTGTGTGAACAAGAATAATAGATGGATCATTGACAGTGGATGCTCACATCACATGACTGGAGACAAAAGTAAGTTCATTACCTGAATCGTTATGATGGAAATAGTGTAAGATTTGTTAATGATGCACCATGTTTGATAAATGAAAAAGGTTCTATCAAACTCATAGATAAGATATTATGTGACAATGCTTACTATGTTAAAGGACTTAACTATAATCTTTTCAATGTGTCACAACTGAATAATTTGGGATGTAATGTTGAGTTTGAAAACAAGATTGCTAAGATATATGACACTAATGGGAAACTGATTGGAAAGGGTGATCAAACAAGGAGTAATTTATTCTATCTTGACATAGAAGATGCTACTTGTCTAGTTATAAAATTTGATTATGTGTGGCTATGGCACAAAAGGTTATGTCATGTCAATTTTGATAATCTGGTTAGTGTCTGTAACATGAGAAAAGTTATAGGTTTGCCTAAGTTGAAGAAGCTTGATAATGTAATGTGCAACCAATGTCAGTTAGGAAAAATGACAAAGTTAGGTTTTAAGAGTAAAACTTATACCTCTAAAGAAATACTAGAGATTTTTCATACTAACTTGTGTGGTCCAATTAATGTGCAAAGCTACAAAGGAGATAAGTACATTATGCTTCTTGTTGATGATTATTCTAGGATTATGACAATTATGTTTCTGAAATAGAAATATGATGCTTTTCAAATGTTTAAGTGGTACCTAGCAAGAGTTGAGAAGGAAGCAGGTAAAAGTTTGAAGTGTTTTAGATTTGATAGAGAAGGAGAATTCACATCAAATAAGTTTGAGATGTTCTGTAATGATAGAGGAATCAAAACACAGACATCTGCACCTAGAACCCCTCCACAAAATAGAATAATTGAAAGGAGGAACAAATCTATAATGGACTGTGCTAGAACACCCATGATGGAGAAGAATGTTGCTTTGAAATACTGGAGAGAAGTTGTAAGTACATATGTCTATATCTTGAATTGTGTACAAGTCAAGAAAGGTACTCATTCAACACCTTTTGAACTATGGTATGGATACTCACCAAATGTGAAATATTTTAATGTATTTGGAAGTAAGTCTTACATTCTTAAAGATTTCAAGAATGGTAAACTTGATGCAAAAATTGATGAAGGCATATTCCATAAGAAGTAAATCTTATAAGTGTTTAAATACTAACACTAAAAAAGTTGTGGAAAGTGCAAATATGAATTTTGATGAATATACAGAAGTATATGAGGCTGAACCTATTAAAGAATTAGAAGAATAAAAATCATTTGTATACTTTAATAAAGGTATGCCTGTTGAAGAAGATGCTACAAATCAAGCTACAAATCAACAACAAATTTCAATGACTACTGAGTCACATCCCATAAATGTTGAGTTGCATTCAGGAACTGAGCTACATTCAGATGTCGAGTTACAAAATAAAGTTGATACACATTCTGATTTTGAGATTAGTATACATGAAAGAGATGCTAAATTAATTGACAGAGATGTACACAATGACTCTGAAGCTAAAAGACAAAATGAGGAAACTAGAGCTGAACCAAGACTATCCAAATATGTGAAGAGACATCATCCTACTACTCAAATTATTGGAGACAAAGATGCTAGACTAATGACAAGAAACAAATTGAGAAATGATACATGTTTGTTGAGTATGAAGGAACCCAAATCAGTAAGAGATGCATTAGAAGATGTTGCTTGGATTAAAGCCATGGAAGAAGAGATTGAACAAAATGTGAAAAACAAAACATGGACTCTAGTTCCTAGGCTAGAAGACAAAAACATGATTGGCACCAAATGGGTATTCAGAAACAAGCTAAATGAAAATGGTGGTGTCACAAGGAACAAAGCAATATTAGTTTGCAAGGGATATGCATAAGAGGAAGGAATTGACTATGGAGAGACATCTTCTCCTGTTGCTAGATTGGAAGGAGTAAGAACTTTCCTTGCTTATTCTGCATATAAAGGTTTCAAAGTTTATCAAATGGATATTAAATCTACATTTTTTAATGAAATATTAGAGGAAGAAGTTTACATAGAACAACCAAAAGGTTTTGTTGATGTTAACAACAAGAACATGGTATGTAGACTAGACAAAGCTCTATATGGTTTAAAACAAGCACCAAGAGCATGGTATGAGAGACTTCATCATTATCTTGTGAAGATTGGATTTGAAAGGACTAATGATAATAGCAATCTGTACATGAAGATAAAGAAAGACAAAGGTATTTTGTTACTTGAATTTTTTGTTGATGATATCATATTTGGAGGTCAAGATGTTTTATGTAAGGATTTTACAAATCAAATGAAACAAGAATTTGAAATGTCTATGTTTGGAGAGATCAAATTTTTTGTGGGTTTGCAAGTATATCAAATGAAATATGGTATATACATCACTTAGTCAAAGTATATCAAGGAAATATTGAAAACTTTTGTATTAGAGGATTCCAAACCAGTAAGTACACCTATGGTGAAAAGACATAAGTTGTCAAAGAATGATGATTCGGCTGAGGTGAATCAAACATTTTACAAGTCTATGATTGGAAAATTGCAATATGTAGTACATAGCAGACTTGACATTGCATTATTTGTAGGGATAGTTACAAGATTCTTTGCTAATCCTAGGGAGAATCACTTGATGGTTGTAAAGAGAATAATGAGATATCTAAAAGGAATAGAAGAGTTTGGTCTATACTACAAGAAAAATGAAAATTTTGAATTAAGAACCTACACTGGTGTTGATTGGGTTGGAAACATTGATGACAGAAAGAGCACCAGTGGAGAAGCATTTTTCTTAGGCAAGAAGCTGGTTACATGGACTAGGAAGAAACAAAACTGCACTTCACAATCTACTAATGAAGCTGAATATGTTGTTGTTGTTGTAAATTGTACAAACATTGGGTGGATCAAATAGCTACTTAAAGGAATGAAGGAAGAGATCACAGAACTAGTGATACTTTATTGTGATAATACAAATACTATCAATATATCAAAGAATCCAGTGATGCACACAAAGACTAAGCACATTACACTCAAGTATCATTACTTGAGAGAATTAGTTCAAGATAAAGAGGTGAAGATGGAATATATCAACACAAAAGAGAAAATTGTTGATATCTTCACAAAATCATTACCTAAGGATGCTCATGAGTATCTAAGAGGTAAAGTAGGGGTGATACCTCTACCAAAGGCTATCTAAGTAACAAGAGGAGTGCCCTACATCAAACAAGTTGATGTTCATATGTTACAAATTGATGCAGAGGATCTTACTTTAGGAGTTGCCTAATGTAATTAAAGAACTAAAACTTCAAATCAGTCACAAGCAAGGTAACAGAGGGAGAAAACTGAAGAAACTAAAAAATCTTATATCTGCATGTTAAGATGACAAGTTTTTTGGCATAAGTCTTTGGCATTATTGTCAAAGAGGGAGAGATTTAATGATCAAGAAGTAGGAAAATAATTATTGATCAAGCTAGTATAATTGGAGAGATTTACTAATCTTAAAGGGAGAGAATTGCTCAAGGAGACAGTTGTTGATCAAGAGAACAAAGAGGGAGAAATCCTAACATCTACCTTGTAAGAGGGAGATACAAGAAGAAACTCAGAGAGAGTTATAAGAAAAAGTTTTGTAACCTATTCAGAAGAAGATGGAAGTTGTTGATAGAGGGAGAGATTTCAATACAAGGAATTATTTTATTTTTGATATTTTTTTGGTCTTACTATTTTAACCTAGTCAATTTGGTTGAACAAGATGTTTACCATTTGGTTGATCAATTTGGTTAGCCATCAATGCCAAAGTGGGAGATTGTTGAGAATAGATTGAAGAAGCTAAACAAAGAGGGAGATTGTTGAGAACATACAAGTATGATTAAAATGCTTCAATCATTATTTTCTCACTGATGTCAAACCTGCTATTTGTTGGTAAGACAACCGCTTATAAGATTCAAGTACTATCACTTATTTGATTGATGAAGAGGATTTGATCAAAAGATGTAACAATAGCACCTAGAGGAAAGGTTGAGTTATAATTATGTAAAGTTGTACAAGAATCAATTAAGATAATGATAGCATGATATATTGATAATCCACTGAAGGTTACAAAGGCTAGTTACACTGAGAAAGTTTAGAAAAAAAAGTTACACAAAGTTTGTCTGCCAAGCTTGACCGAGTGGATAGTAGGTGCTGAGCAAAGTCAATACAAGCTCAGCAAAAAATTAGTTGGAGCCAAGTAAAAGTTCATTCTAGTTTATGTCGAGTAGAACAGTGGATGATGAGTAAATTTTAGTTGATGCTAAGCACCAGTAAAGTTTAGTTTGTGCCAAGTGATTTTATAGAGGATGTCGAGCAACACAGTATGTGCCAAGCATCAAAAGCAAGATAATGTTGAGCTGCTACATTATTTAAAAGATCGTGAATTCGGATCTAAGTCAAAAAGTTTGTTATCTTGGATTATGTGAACTAGGAAGAAGATAAGTTTAATGAGATGGAGGCACAAAATTCAATGTAAACCATTTTTAGGTGAATTCAAAGAGGATTCTAAGAGAAGTTTCTAGAAGAGATATGAAATGTTGGATAGTTTCATTGTATCCTACCTTATCCATCCAACCCCTAAATTGGACAATGGAGAATGAGCAACAAAAGATCTTAATTTCCTATTTATAGGAATGGTTGGTCATGAAGCAAGGTTTTCATGTGTGAGAACCTAAGGAAGTCAAGGAGACAAGGGTTTTGCTTCATCAACCTAAGAGAAGAGTTTGCAATGGAATGTTAAGAAAGAAGACTTAAGGATGTGAATGCTTGAAGGGTGAACAATCTATCAGAGCTGCAATGTATGAAGGTCAAGTAGAATGGAGAACTGAATAGTAATATGTAATATGCAAATCAAGTTTTTAGTTGTTATCAAATCAAAGCCTTACTATTACTCTCTAATAATTGTATTAGTCTAGAGTAAATCCTTTAGATTAAGGTTGACCTAATAGTCATTTGTAAATCTTTTAATTGGGTGACGTTCCAAGTGAATGGTCTAAATTCCTCTAACAAGGTGATTGAAATCCTTTAATTGTATCACATTTAACAGTGTGTATTGTAACCTTTAACATGATTGGCCTTTCACAGGGCATCGCTTCAAAGAGAGAAAAAGAGTAGCATATTACTGATGGTTTTTCCCAAATTGTGTTTTCACATAAATTATTGTGTCAAGTGTATTGATAAATTTGTTATGTTTCATGTTTACATTCTTGCATGGTGATTTGATAGTAACCTACAAGTTTTAAGTGATTGCATAATCTTATGGGTGCATGTACGATGAACAATATTTTATGGGTTCACTAAATTGTGAAAAGTTTTATTTATACATCTAGACCTTGGATAACTAATTCACACACACACACACCCCCCCCACCCCCCCTTAGCTATTCTAAAGTATTCCAATAGTAGCAGCAGTTAATTGTTCTAGTGTTGTTTGGTTCAAGCAATTGTTAGTAGATATGAAGGTAGAGGTCAAGGATCCAATGGTTATCATCTGTGATAACACAAGGGTAATTAATATATCAAAGAATCCTATGATGAATACTAAGACCAAGCACATTGCTATAAAAATATCATTTTCTGAGAGAATCGGTGCAAGAAAAAGAGGTAAGATTGGAATATATGAATACAAAAGAACAAATTGCAGACATATTCACAATTCTATTGCCTAAGGATGCATTTTTGTATCTAAGAGGTAAGTTAGTGATTATTCCCTTATTTGAAGCTCACTAAATGAATTTTAGTGATGCATCAACTAGAGCATGTTGCAAATTAGTTAGTTGATGCAATATTGAAAGGGTTGATTGCATATGAATTAGTATATAAGGTACATTGATATTCATTGGATATTATCTTTGGCATAAGATGTCAAAGAGGGAGAGTTTTATGTGTCATATCATAGTAATTTTCTAAAGAGGGGGAGTGTACTTATCACAAAAAATTATTTTGAAGAGGAAGAACTTGGTTTGATATCAAAGAGGGAGAGTTTTTTATAACGAGAAGGTGTTGAAGACAGAGTTTTCGGACAGAGGGAGAAACTGAAGTTAGAGGGAGTTCACACTGATAGAAGGAGTTCTCATGGTTGAGAATCAAAATGAAACTAAGGATATTTTCCATACTTTATTTTTCTCTGAAATTTCATTGTATTATGACATGTTGTGTTGCCATCAATTCTGAAGAAGGAGATTGTTGAAAATAGTTGAAAAATTATATATTGTCTTTGATATTACACAAATTTTCATATCTTTACCAGTCAATGTATGTCGAGCACACTCAAGAAGTGAAGATAGTTTCTTGTGTCTACCGAGAATTCCATTATTTTCCAAGTTCAAAAGACTGTGCCTACCGAGTTGACTTGGGCATCGAACAGAAGTTCACAAAAACTAAGTGTTAACCAAGCTCACTCAATTAACAAAGGAAAGTTGGATGAAACCAATTCCAACCAAGCTCACTCAGTTATGAAAGGAATTTTATGAAAGATGTACTATTAACTGAGTCCACTTGGTTAACATAATAAAATCATTTATGAGTTAGTGTCTATTGAGCAGGGTTTGTATTATTATTCTATGTTGTATTCAAGTCGACTTGGTAATGTTTATGTTATAAGTATAAGGTCAAGTTGAGGATTGAATGTTTAAGAATGTTTGGAAGATAAGGAGATGCTTAGAGGAAGAAAATTAGAAGGATAAGCAAGATATCCTTAAGGAGCTGCAAAGATACATTCGATCAGGAAGGATCAAGTGTTCAAGCCAGACTTGAGATGTGAAATCAACAATATAGTTGCTATTGAAATACTTTAGAATAATTGAGAGGGGGGGTGAATTAGTTATCCAAGGTCAGGGTGTATAAATAAAACTTTTCATAGCTTAGTGAACCCATAAAACATCATTCATCATGCATGCATCCATAAGATTATGCAATCACTTAAAACTTGTAAGTTACTATCAAATCAACTTTACAGAAATGTAAAGCATGAAATATAAAAAATTCATTAAAACACTTGACACAGTGATTTAGGTGGAAACCCAATTTGGGAAAAACCACTAGTAACATGCTACTCTTTTCACTCTTCTGAAGTGATGCCCTGTGAAAGGCACACCTTGTTAAAGGTTACAATACACACTATAAATGTGACCTTGTTAAATGATTTCAATCACCCTTTTAGGAGTGAGCATTATTAGAGGACTTTAGACCATTCACTTGGAATGTCACCTAGTTAAAGGATTTACAGTTGACTATAAGGTCAACCTTAATCTAAAGGATTTACCCTAGACTGATACAATTGTTAGAGAGTAAGGCTTTGATTTGATACAACTTACAACTTCATTTGCAGATTATAGATCACTGTTCAATCCTTAATTCTGCTTGGCCTTCATACTTTGTAGCTCTAATAGCTTGTTCACCCTTCAAGCATTCATACCCTTACACCTTCTTGCTTAACATGTCATTGCAAACTCTTTTCTTAGGTCACTTGATGAAGCAAAACCCTTGACTCCTTATCTCCCTTAGGTTCTCGCACATTCTTTTTATCTCCTTTCAAACAGTTATTTTTCAAAGTAGACATGAATTTATGGTTTTCAAGCATATGAACTTATGGTTCTTGTGTATATGTTATATATATGTCAAGACATGAAGTAGAAATATGGATAGTTTAAAGAAATGATATTTGCTTGAATTCATGAATAGGAATGGTATAATGCAGTAGCTATACCTGTTGATAAGTGTTTCTCTGTCTATGCTATGTTTTGGGTAGTTTACCTCCTATAGCCATACGAATTGCAAGTATGTTAATTGGAACTTTAACCTTTTTCCTAATATTGATTATAAGAATATATGTATATGGAAGGTTGTGTGCACATTGATTATTTTGTAGGTGTTCGTCATGGGCATTCAAGGACCAACATTGCAGAGTTGGAATAGTCAAAGAAAAATGTGGATTGCAAGACCTTCGCATCATAATTTATGTAAGGAAATTTAAGATATCAAAAGTTTAACTTTAACTTTTAATGATATATTAGCAATGTGTTCGGGTTGGTAGGCCTTAACACGAGTGAACTATTATGAGGATTGATGCAAGTGAAGATATCATTAGATTTTGTGCACTAAACTATTTTAATTCTAGGAAGAAACTAGCATTTGGTACACCATTTTATTTTATTTTTGCAACATCTTGTGTCATAACACTACAAATTAAGTTGATCTACCATTGTTGTGCTCTATGAAAATACTAAATTTTTGCAAAACAATAATTGTTTTGTTCTACAGTGGGAGGAGACCTTCAGAGACATGAGTCAGTGGATCACAACGTTTTGTTGGGTGATGCATCTAGTTGTGAAATGTTTAGAAGAAAAGGATGGTTGGACTATTACTTGAGTCTTAAGGGGTTCAATGAAGAAGTTGCATTGTAATTTCTAAGCACTTTGAAGGATGGATTTGTAGTGGTCAAAGGCTTAAAATTTGAATTCACAGAGGATATTAGGGTAGAAGTAACTAGTTCTCCACATGAAGGTGAAAAGTGTGCTAAGGATCTTGACTTGCATTTAGCTAAGGCTCAATTTACTTTGCATGATGACCCTTTGCTAGACATAGACAAGAAGCAAGGAACTTCCAAAGTATCCTTTCCTTTGGAATTCATTCACCAGCTACATTCATCATCCAGTATTTCACTTGTGAAGGGTTCTACAAGTATTTGCATGGTCTACATTTCAAAATTTTGGGTCATCTTTGACATGACAATAGATTGGTAAATATTCCCAACTTCCTATTCAATATTGTGAAAAAGAAAGCTTCCTTAGTTCAGTCAGGAAAAAACTAGTCTATTTCACATCATTGTTTGATAAAGTTAATTGTAGAAAGAGAATTTAAAAAATAATCTATTGGGACATGGGAAGAATTTTTGCAAATGAATGAGGTAGAACCTAGGGTTGTTGGCCCTAGAGGCTAGGGTGTTGGGCGTAGAGAATGAACATCCATTATATTCTGCAAAGTCATCCCAAAGACAAAAAAATGTTCTTGAAGCTTCTCCTTCCAATTCTAGATCATCTAGGAAAAGAATTTGCAAAATTGGTACCTCCACTTCTAAAAGGAAGAGAACTAAAAATAAAGAGACTACAAATGTCCCTAAAACCCCACTATCTATAAAGACCATGTCCAGCACTAGGGGAGACAAGGGTAAAACTATGGAAATAGAAGAGGGAATATCAAAGCAGCAACTTGGTAGTAATAATGATAATGTTGATGAAACTTTACATTTGCATGGGGAAGAAACTTCAAAGAAACCACTTGAAGAAGCTATGGAGGAAATGGCCACTAGCAAGAGGAAATGAAAGACTCCTCCATGCTCATCCATGCCCCATATAAGAAGAAGTTCGAGGATTTTTTAAAATAATAGGGATGTTGAGGTTTTTGTTCCAATTGTTAACCTGGAATCCTCTGAATTTGTGGAGAAGTTCTCTTCAGAGGATGAGTTTCAAAAAAATGTAGTTAGTGACACTAAATTCAATAATTAGAATCCACTAATAGAAGTTATCCCTAGTGTTAATTATGCACTTATTAACAGTGATGAGGATTCAAAGGGGTCCAAAGAGTTTGAAGAAAAATATATTATGTAGGACATTTCTAGGGATTCAGAAGACCTCCCTTTTGAGGAATACCCAGAATTTAGAAAAGATATTGTTGAGGAAATGTTAGAAAAACTTAATTAGGATGGATTAGAGACATTGGCTAAGGCAGTAGCTAAGTCTAGTGAGAATTGCAATGCAATGAAAACCCTTGCTCTATGGAAGGGAGAATCCTCCACACCACAAAGAATAGTAAAAATTCCTCACTTGGCACTTGAATGGGTAGATATTCTTAGTCAAGAACCCTTACCACCACCTAATTTGTCTGTACCCCTAGCTGTAGGGATAAATTTATATCAACAATTGTTGTGGGAGATGGCATAGTGGAAATTAGAAAAATAAAAGTTGAAACATGTCATTAATGAGCAAGGCCATCAACTAGAGAAAAAATCAAACCAAATTAAGGTTTTGAAGATACAAATTAAACAAATCAAAAGGTTGATTCCTAAGCTTATGGCATGCAGATCACCTTCTCTGATATATGCATTATTCCTTAAGGAACAACTTGTTAATTTTAAATTGACAAGAGTTGTAGAAGGACTCAATTCCTCTATTTCAACCCCTCATGAATTCTATGATGCATTCCAATCCATTCCAATGACCCTGAAAAAATTGTTGTGTGAACTATACTTGCAATATAACTTGCCAGTACCAAATCATATGGAATGGAACTCACTCCTTTATGTAGGAGATGTGCAATTAAGGGTGGCTATGTCCTAGATGCAAAATGAAATAAGTAGGGAGCACCAAGCTGCACCATACAGAGATAATGAGATGACAACTCCCTTGCTTATGAGGCATGAAGTTCAACATTCCCAACAGACATTTCTAGACTAGATTTCTAATATAGGAAATCCAAGTGGAGCTAACTAGGTGTACCTAGTAAGAGAGCAAGATTTTACATATTGGGATCAACATTTATCTCATGATATTGCAACAGCAATCAATGCCTCTTGAAAAATATGGATATGGATGTCACATGATTTGAAGACAAGGGAACCTCACTCTCTACATAATCTAACTCTTTCCACTACAAGAGTCCCATGGTACATCAAGTTGGGAAGGAGTTTGTGCAATTACTGGCTTCCATTAAGGTTTCAACCTCCTATACTCCTACAGTCATTTCTAGCAATGAATGACAATGCAAAAGATCATGATATGTCTACATAAGTCCAGAAATGGAAAAGGTTCAGAGAAAATCATGGGTATTTTGATTAATTTAAGGATGAGCTTGGGGAAAAGACAACTAGAGATTGGAGACTTCATGCCAGAATCCAGAATCTCACAGTTGTTGGGGTCCAACAATAGTTCAGTTGGGAGGAATGATGGGCCTCCAAAAGGCCATCTTTCTTAGTTCTTTTTATCTTATTTCAAACAATTATCTTTCAAAGCAGACATGAATTTATGGTTTTCAAGCATATGAACTTATGGTTTTTATGTATATTATATATATATATATATATATATATATATATATATATATATATATATATATGTGTGTGTGTGAAGACATGAAGTAGAAATATGGATAGTTTAAAGACATGATATTTGCTTGAATTCATGAATAGGAATGGTATAATGTAGTATCTATACATGTTGATAAATGTTTTCCTGTCTATGTTGTGTTTTGGGTAGTTTACCTCCTATAGCCATACGACTTGTAAGAGTGTTAATTAGAACTTTACACCTTTTTCCTAATATTGATGATAATAATATATATATATATATATATATGGAAGATTGTGTGGACATTGATTATTTTGTAGGTGTTTGTCATGGGCATTCAAGGACCAACATTGTGGTGCTGGAATAGTCAAAGCCAACTGTGAATTGCAAGACCTTGGCAAGCAAGGCAAATCAATTATCACCTTTTGTTGCATGCAATGCATGGATGTAGTTCCCTCAACATGCTATATTTCTAGAGGATTTATTCATGTTTAATGTTGCTTCTATTCTAGAACTTTATTAGTTTGTAACTGATCCTCATTTATCGAGTGATCTTAGATTTAGGAGGTAGTTGTAAGTTTTCCTTCAAATAAATGATTGTTATAACTTTTTAAAGTTAAGTCGAAAGAGTCGAATGAGTTGATTTTCATAATAGAACTATTGTGATATTGTTTTTCAATCAAGTGTAATCTTTCTCCATGAATGAATAGAATGCACAGTTCAAATTTATATCTCTTATCTTTATTGTATTTTCTATTCACTCATCCAAGGGGGCCCACTTGGTGAATGAATTGTTATGTTAGAGTAGAATTCATTTTCATGTCCATTTCTAAGTAAGGTAGAACTTTGTTTCTCCTGTAGCCACTAATAACAAAATTGGTAAATTGTTCCTACAGCATAGGCAGTTAGAGTAACTCCCACCCATGATTACATGCTTTTTTAGAGTAAATTCATTTAATCATTTTATCTTAGTTTTCCTAAAACTCAAGCATTTTAATTATATAGGTTAGTCTTAAGATTAAGAGAGTTTAAAGTATATACTTTGTGAATGCCATTCCAATTTTACATCCCTGGTCAATAATTAAATGAGACCGAATAATTCATTTAGAAACCAATTAGGGTGTCCAATCCTAAATAGGCAGTCCATTGTTGTAGTTTTTTGATACCATTATTTGGCCAAGCAATGATCTTCAATCACTTAACTACAAACCATACTTTGAGAATTTAAACTTTTAATTCACTAGCTTGCACTCTTAACTCTCCTGAGCATTATTCTTGTTAGATGTCCTTGTATGAAAAAAGTTATAGATGTTCTATGAATTCGATATCTTTTCCATTTGGAAAGAGTTTAAATTCAAATTCTTTCTTTTGATGTGACAATACCAATGTCATTAATTGGGATGTTAGGTGTGGTCCACTTGCTTTATGACATGTTAGTCAAATGTATCTTTCTTTTGTACTTCATTTGACTGTCTTGGCTCAAGAAAATCTTCATGACCAATAGTCACTCCATCCTTTATATTTTCTTAACTTCTTACAACTTAAACTTACATACTTAGCCCAATTTGTCTAAGTGTGTTCATGTCCTTATAACTTCCTTTGCTTTTCATAATCTTGTCTTATCTCTAGTCACCTATGGATAGGAGATGCACTTACATGCATACACACTGCATCATTAGTCACAACCTTGTACTAATTGATACTATACCTTAGTCTTTGACATCAATGAAAACAAAATCATAACTAGTCATACCAATAAACTACATTGGTCTTGTTCTTTAGTTTTTTTTATAGTTATGCCAACAATGTTATGGTTTACTATTATTTACTTTATAATTTACAACTATAACATATCAGTAAATTATAGGAATGAAGATTATCAGTAAATGTGAATTGTAGTTTCATGTTTATGGTTAAAAGGTTTGAATTCATAGAAGTTTGGTAGTACTAATTCACTCTTCCTCTTAGTACCTTACCTTGCCAATAGTATCCATGATCCATATCCTTGGCTTTCTATACATATCATGGACCCAATAAACAATATAGTCTTATGTGTGGAGAATTAATATAGGGAGGGAGGGAGAGTATCACACTACTTCATAATGGAAACTTTCTCTAGGGGTAAGAAGCAATATAAGAGGGGGCACCACACTAGTTGCTATATTAGACTAATTAAAGAAACTATTAGGCATGACTATTGATGGTATTCCTATGTGGGAGTATCCTATCATTGTTGGAGACATGATTCAGAGGTTGTGTATTGCATTCATGATAATAAAAATTATTGATGTTAACATATTGGCTATTTTGTAAAGGCTAATAGGAAAACAAATAGAGTTTGGCTTCATGAGGTTCAAGGAATGCAGATGAGCTAAAGCAAACTTGGGATAATTATCTCTAGATTTATTTGATACTACATTGACAAGAAAATGTAGAAATATAAAGATAGGATAAAGTTATGATGATTTTAGTGAAGACAATATTTAGATGGATTTTTTTGGAAGCAACTATTGATGTTTGGATTGTATCTCCTAACATAGATGGAATCTAGTTAAGAAAACTTGGACAGAGGTTGAATACATAACAAATATGTTGTGGTTAATCATACACATCTAGATGAGTAGCAACTAAAGAGTATGCAGACTTTGAGCTGATGGATTTCTTGTAAATTGTAAAAAGATGTAATATTGTAATGTAACATGTAAATGTAATATCTTAAGTTGGTCCTATATTATTATTATAATTTGAGAAATCCTCAAGGTTGACTCAATAAATTATTTTAGGATTTGGTATAAAGGAAATATTTTTTCCTTGGTTGTAATCATCCAGTGTGGATGTTGTATAATTAGTGAGATTATTTCTGTGATATGCAAACTTGCGGATGAGTATCCAGTGAGGATTGTATTGAGAAAATTTACATGTAAACATCTATTGGATTAGAGAAGTGGTTGGTGCAGTTGAGGATTGATCATTTGACAAAGAATTTTTTGTTGGACAATGATTATTGCATACTTATATTATTTAGTGAGGATAATACTCAAGTTGCTTGGATAGTGGGTCCATCTTTCTTCCTATTGAACTCCTAATAGGGTTGGAATCTCCTAAAGGGATTCAAAGTCTCCTAACATGGACTTATATGTACTGAAGGGTATTTTATTGACTCTTAACAGGGTCCATCCTTTCACAAGAAAAAAATTAGTCCATCATCTTGGGGAACCATCCCCACCGGGGTTTCCCTCCAATCAAAGGTTTCCATAGTTAACAGATATGGGGTTATTGTGTATGGTTATCTTTCTTTGGTTTTTTCATTTATTATTCACATGTTTTAGAACTAAAATAATATTGAGAGTTGTTTTAATTACATAACTAATTCAACCCCCCAACAAACCCCCCCCTCTCTTAGTTATCTTGGTGGACTTCACCTTCTAACAATTGGTATCAGAGTGTCAAGCCTTTGAAGGAAAAGCTTAAGAGCTTAAGGAGATCTATGACATAGTTCAAGAAAGAATATTTGAAGTTTGATGGAGTTAACTATGATAGTTGGAAGGAAAAGATGAAGACAAATTTTCTATGCATGGGTCTAAGTTATTCGTTGATTACTACAAAACAAGAGGAAGCAATTAAAGAAGAAATGCTTGAAAGTTGTGATGAAAATCATAAATATGTATTCATATTCAATGTGTTTGCAAGAGAAGCACTATTATTAACTCTTCCTATAACTAAATTTACTCAAGTAAATCTTTTAGACTTGCTCAAGAAATTTGGATTGCTTTGAAAAGTACATTTGAAGGTGATAATCTTGCTTAGAAGGTTAGATTACAAAATTGGATGTGCCTATATCAAGATGGTCAAATGATGGAAGATGAATCTATAAGAAATTATTTTGGTAGAATAGCAGAAATTGTTGCAAAAATTAAGATTTTTGAAGAAGAAAAATTTGAAGATGAGTGTAAGAATTTGCCTCAAGCTCAATACCATGTAAAAATTTACCTAATGCAATGAATGCAATGCCAAGATCTAGAAGCTCAATTGATAGCAAAAGAGACACAAATGATATGATCAAATGAATAGATAATTGGATAATTGGATGAATACATCATAGGAGCGCCTTGTATATAAAGGAAATGAAGATGACTAGGAGTCGTGCAAAGAGATAAGTATAACAACTAAGCACATGTCCACCAAAAGTGGATTATCCTCCATTGTGCATGAAAGTACATGCAACAATGAGAGGATAAGAATACAAAGGTGTATCTCATAAAGATATGTAGTAGACAACATGTGCTCAAACAAAGTGCAAACTAATGTGTTGTCTACATGACAACTCATATGAAAATGCAAACTCCTAGGTGTCTACATGACAACTAATATGAAAATACATTAACCTAAGTAAACTTAATTAAAGTGTAAATAGTAAATACTTATTTACACCAACCCCCCCATCCCAAGTGCAACTTAGGGAAATGTACTTAAGCTCACAATAGCTATAATATAATACAAGATGGGTCCTAGCTACTAGGCCATGTTAGGTATCCATGTACAAATGACAAGTGAAAGATAGATATCTCATAAAGAAAAAGAAAGAGGGAAAACCTAATGGGAAAACCCTTCCCCCAAAAAAAGAGACAAAAAGGAAAGCAAGATGCATGGATGGATGGATGGAGTAATCAAGACCCCCTATTATGACATACGTTATGCATATACAATATAAAATCCCTCCATAGGAAGGAAACAAGGAGTTATGTTATCCCTCCATAGTTAATAATGTCTTGCAAGTATATTGAGTGCTTAAATAAAAAATGTGGTCCAATGCTTATAAAAAACATTTCTCCCCTTGGGAAGAAGATAAACCAAATACAAGTGCAAGAATGCTTCCCATTGTAAGTAGGAATATGGAAAGGGAATTCATATGAATTAGGAAGTCTTGGAAGTTTGAAGATGTGTCACCATGTCATTGATTGATGAATATGCCATGAACTAGTCAAGCTCAAGCCCAAAAGAAGAAGGTGACAAATAAGGAACTAATGGTAACTGCTCCATGTAAGAATTTGATTCAAATTCCAAAGAAAAGAATGTGTCCTCAAAATAAGTAAAAAGAGAAGCCAAGAATCCCCCCTCAATATATATAGTACACCCGTGATAGATACTCCTTGATCAATGTCAAAGTTGCACCATGAGAACTGAAATATGGTCCTCCCTTTAGGAAGGAATGGTGTCATAGGTGTATAAAATAATTCTCTCAAATTAGTAGGAAGAATCCTCAAAATGTAAGATGTCTTAGGACACTAAAAAGGAATCTCCAACACATGAGTATGATCAACCATGCAATATGATATCTCAAATGAAGTGTGAGACTCGTGTAAATCAATCCCCAAAGAGTCATCTATCTTTTATGAAGTCAAAGAGGCATCCTGCAACTATTGTAAGAAAGGATCCACAATCATATCAAAACCAAAAGAAAAATCAAGTGGATAATCACAAGGGTCGAAGAGTTCCCTTGCAACAACTAAAGAAGGGTCATCCTCAACAAAGATAAGATGAATTTCATTAATGTAGTCTCTTCAATCCTCATTGTTAGACTCCACAAAAAAATTTGCAATGTCTATAAAGAATTCATCCCAAGGAGATGTAATTGGAAGACAAGGAATGTCCTACTGTATTGACTCTTCTTCTTCTTCTTCTTCTTCATCTTCATCATCTACTTCATCTTTTCCTCCTCCTTCTCCACCTCCTTCTCCTTCTCCTTCTTATTTTTCTTCTTCCTCCTCCTCCTCCTTATAGTTTTTGATCTCCTTCTTCTTCCTCTTCTTCTTCTTCAATTTATGCATTAGGATCATGATGCCAACCATTATCATTTGTAAGATTTATTTATCAAAGGGAATATCAAATATATTGATCTCCTCTTCTTCTTCTTCTTCCTCTTCTTCTTCTTCCTCCTCTTCTTCTTCTTCGTATTCTTCTTCTTCATCATCTTCCTCTTCTTCCTCTTCTTCTTCCTCTTCCTCCTCATCCACATCTTCCTCTTCTTCCTCTTCCTCCTCCTCTTCCTCTTCCTCCTCTTCCTCCTTCCTCCTCCTCCTCCTCCTCCTCCTCCTCCTCCTCCTCCTCTTCCTCTTCTTCCTCATTTTCCTTGTCCTCTTCCTTTTCCTCCTCCTCCTCCTCCTCCTCCTCCTCCTTCTCCTTATGTTGCTTCTTCTTCTTCTTCTTCTTCTTCTTCCTCCTCTTCCTCTTCCTCATCTTCTACCTCCTTCTCTTCCTCCTCTTCCTCTTCTTCCATGTCTTCCTCCTCTTCTTCCTCTTCTTCTTCTTCTTCCTCCTCTTCTTCTTTCTCTTCCTCCTCTTCTTCCTCCTCTTCCTCCTCTTCTTCCTCTTCCTCTTCTTCCTCTTCCTCTTCCTTCTCTTCCTCCTCTTCTTCCTCTTCTTCCTCATCCTCTTCTTCTTCTTCCTCTTCCTCTTCCTCCTCTTCCTCTTCCTCTTCTTCTTCTTCTTCTTCTTATTCTTCCTCTTCTTCTTCCTCTTCTTCTTCCTCTTCCTCTCCTCCTCCCCCTCCTCATCTTCCTTTTTATGCATTAATCATTTATTTTAGTATTGTTGTTTTATCTAGGTTATAATTATGCTATACTATATATATATATATATATATATATATATATATATATATATATATATATATATATATATATATATTCATTTTAATGTTTACATTATTACTATTTTTAGTTATTGAATTCGACACCTTGTGAATATTCTTTATGTTTTATTTATTTTAATTTTATTATTGTTTGGTTAAACACTAGTTCTAAAAGTAGACAATTCTAATAGGCCTAGACACTTCCAGTGCCCAAGCCAATTGGATTTGTTTTGTGTAGTATCCCACATCTTCTTCTTCCCCCTCTTCTTCTTTCTCTTCTTCCTCTTCTTTCTCTTCTTCCTCCTCTTCTTCCTCCTCTTCCTCTTCTTCCTCTTCTTCTTCTTTCTCTTCCTCTTCCTCCTCTTCCTCCTCTTCTTCTTCCTCTTCTTCCTCTTCTTCATCTTCCTCTTCTTCATCTTCTTAAAATATAAATAGACAATATACTAGTTCTAAAAGTAGACAATTCTAATAGGCCTAGGCACTTCCAGTGCCCAAACCAATTGGAGTTGTTTTATGTAGTATCCCACCTCCTCTTCTTCCCCCTATTCTTCTTTCTCTTCTTCCTCTTCTTTCTCTTCTTCCTCCTCTTCTTCCTCTTCTTCTTCCTCCTCTTCTTCTTCTTCCTCTTCCTCTTCCTCCTCTTCTTCCTCTTCTTCCTCTTCCTCTTCCTCTTCTTCCTCTTCTTCTTCTTCCTCTTCCTCTTCCTCTTCTTCCTCTTCCTCTTCTTCTTCTTCTTCTTCTTCTTCTTCTTCCTCTTCTTCTTCCTCTTCTTCTTCCGCTTCCTCTCCTCCTCCTCTTCCTTTTTATGTATTTATCATTTATTTTAGTATTGTTGTTTTATCTAGGCTATAATTATGCTATAATTAAAAAATATATATTTATTCATTTTAATATTTACATTATTATTATTGTTGATTATTGAATTTGACACCTTGTGAATATTCTTTATGTTTTATTTATTTTAATTTTATTATTATTTGGTTAAATACTAGTTCTAAAAGTAGACAATTCTAATAGGCCTAGGCACTTCCAATGCCCAAGCCAATTGGAGTTGTTTTGTGCAGTATCCCACCTCTTCTTCTTCCCCCTCTTCTCCTTCTTCTTTTACTATTGTTGTTCTATCTAGGTTATAATTATGCTATAATTAAAATATATATATTTATTCATTTTAATGTTTACATTATTACTATTATTGATTATTGAATTTGACACCTTGTGAATATTCTTTATGTTTTATTTATTTTAATTTTATTATTATTTGGTTAAATACTAGTTCTAAAAGTAGACAATTCTAATAGGCTTAGGCACTTCTAGTGCCCAGGCCAATTTGAGTTGTTTTGTGTAGTATCCCACCTCTTCTTATTCCTCTTCCTCTTCTTATTCTTCTTCTTCTTCTTCTTCCTCTTCTTCCTCTTCTTTTTTTTCTTCTTCCTCCTCTTCTTCCTCTTCTTCACCCTCTTCTTCCTCTTCTCCATCTTCCTCTTCCTCTTCCTCTTCTTCCTCTTCTTCCTATTCCTCTTCCTCTTTTTCCTCTTTTTCTTCTTCGTCTTCCTCTTCCTCCTCCTCTTCCTCATCTTTTTCTTCTTCCTATTCTTCTTCCTCTTCCTCTTCCTCTTCTTCCTCTTCCTTCTTCCTCTCTTCTGTCCTCTTCTTCATCCTCTTTTCCTCCTCCTCCTCCTCCTCCTCCTTTTTTTTCTTCTTCTTCCTCTTATTCCTCCTCCTCCGCTTCTTTCTCCTCCTCCTCTTTTTCTTCTTCTTCTTCCTCTTCTTCCTCCTCTCTTTCCTCATCTTCTTCTTCTTCTTCTTCTTCCTCTTCCTCTTCCTCTTCCTCTTCCTCTTCTTCTTCTTCTTCTTCTTCTTTTTCTTTTACCATATTCCAATTTTGCAAAGTGGAGGATTTAACTCGTATTGTGTTTAGGCTGGTTTAGTCAGTTGGTTCTTCCTTCCTCAAGTGTTAAGTTTCTCCATCGGGTTTCCATCTTTTTCCTTTTCTCGCATTATATAGCCAGGTGGATATTCCTTATTATCATGAGTCATGCAGGTAGTTTAGATCCTTACTCGATGGAGATTCTTGAATAATGCTACCTCAGATGAATTTACTTGCAGCTCATTTGATCCGACTATAAAGAAAGTTGAACTGGCGAAAAGTCAAATTTCTTTTCCTCCTTAGCAGGTTTTCGCACCCTGAAGGTGAAACTCCACAGAGATCTATAAATGCTATTTGTAGGTTGAAACAAGGAAAGGTGAGTCATAATATGGATGGATCATTCAAGTATTATCATTTTTTCATACTGGGAATCACTCAGAACTCACCAGGATTATCAGAATAAGCATTGGCAAAAAACTTAGAAATAGCTTCTCCTTTTGGCGGGTTTCGAACCAAGTAAGTTTTTTGAAAAGGCCTAAATAGAAAAGTAAAGTTACTAGTGGGCCCCATTTTTTTTCTTGTGAAGCCCTTTTTATGTTTTTGGAAGGCTTATAGTAAAGTGCTTAAGGCAGAAAAGGCAAAATGAAAGTGTAAGCGAAAAAATGCAAATCACCTTCTCCATTGCGGGTTTTCTACCCTCGAGAGCAATTTTTTGCATCTAATGAAAAATCACTATTGCAAGCATGGTAAGTGTTTGAATTGATCACTAGATGTGTTTGGACAGAAATGGAAGCAAATTAGTTAAATTTGTAAGGATATTTTGACAGAATCTAGCCAAGCAGATTTTTCCCCAGGGAGTACTTCATTCTTGTTTTTCCGAAACTGGGTGAAAACAGAAAGGTAAGTCAGTAATAAAGGAGAGTTACCGTTGGGCCAATGAAAATAGCGAAATGACAAGGAGAAATCCGTTAGAACCCTTACATTTACCAATCCAACAGATTTATCCTTAAATTCACTCGTGTGGCGCGAATTGTGGAATTTAACGGATAGATTAAGGGTTCTTATAAAGAAGAACCTAAAAGATTTTCAAATCACTGCTTTACTGTTATACTGTTATATTGAATAGTGCTTCCAAAAAATTTCAAATTTTATGGTTCATTTTATTTTTTTACATTATCACAATTGTTGAATTTCCATCATTCTTTATCAGGCAAGATGGCATCAAGATTCTCTGGTTTTGATGGGTTGGGTGGAATCAAGTCAACATGGCAGAGTATCTCTGATACTTCATTACGTTTCTTTGATATGCAAGATTTTTAGAGAAGTTTGAGAACTGAGCCAATTCACCCTATAACGAAGAAACTCTGAGGAATTGGACTGGTGGAGGCAGTCGAGTTTCCTGTCATAGTACAAGCCCTGGAGCTAATTGTGGAATGTATCAATCATTACAATTCGGACACTAAGCAGATCCTATTGCCTAATCAAATGGTATTGATTTCAATTGTTAGGCAAGCAGTGGTGAACTGTCTGCGAATTTCAGAATGAGAGGAGTTCTCTAAGCTAACAATCAGAGGAGCCATGTCTGAATTCTCCTTGAGGAAGATGGTGTGGCGAAAGGAGATCATGAAGTCCTGGTTCCAAAATCCCAGGGGAGCAAAGAGTAAGGTCCCTAAAACCCTGTTTGGCATGGATCTTAAGCCCAAAATTGTGGATATTTTGGTCCTCTTGCATCGACTAAAAGGTGAGGTGGAAGCACTCAATTTTATAGAATAATACTTCTTTATGGTGCAAATTATCTGCTCAGACACACAGTATGTTGACTAGGCATTTGAAATTAGTGAACATCTTTCTAGGGCTCTCAATGTAGCCAAGTTTTATAATTCATTTTATATGCCATCTTTCTTGATATATATGTTGGCTTCCCTACAACTATGGTCGGGACTCCCCAGAATAGAGAATTTTCTCGAAAATGTAAAAAGCTATGAGTTTTATCCATGCTTGTAGTTACAAAATAGTTATGCGAAGTATATCCGAGTTAATGATGCATTCACTATGAGAATCTGTAGGGAACTCCAACGGTGTCTGAAGCGGAGGTTCAACCCAAAAGCAATGGCAGTCATCAGCCAGTTTGGCTGTTATTTTATTCAATTCTCATCTTTCGCTTATTTGCATCTTGCAACATTTGACGAATTTCCCTTGAAGCTGCCCAAATATCCAGATGATATGATTGTGCTTATCGAGATTGTTAGGCAAGCAATCCAAGTAAATGTGCTGAGCACCAATTTGAGAAAGAAGGGGTATGAATTCCCCATAAAAGTTGGAGCCTATAGTTGTGAATCCAAACTTGATCCAAAGAACATACTCAAAGCATTCGAGAACAAATACATATTGGAGGAGTATGAAGTGATAAGGCCCATGGTTGATCCAAAATGGTATGCTAGAGATGTGCTTCAAATTGGAAGCATCATCAAACATGTAACT
Organism: Cupressus sempervirens; assembly: GCA_028749045.1. Taxonomy (NCBI): domain Eukaryota; kingdom Viridiplantae; phylum Streptophyta; class Pinopsida; order Cupressales; family Cupressaceae; genus Cupressus; species Cupressus sempervirens. The sequence goes on from CM053792.1 coordinate 210,251,740, forward strand.
ACTATAGAAGATTAATGGGCTAATTGGAGAGATGGGCTAGAGAGCCGAGACCGTGCCTTTGCTAGACTCACAGTAGATCAAATAAAGACCTATGGTATTGACTTGGATGTGGAAGGGCTAGAAGATGATGGGAAAAATATGTATAGTAATACATATTTGACCAAATTGAGAAACATCCCAATCAGCTCTAAGTTGTGTGTAAATATAGAAGAAGATATTGATACTATGATGGCCTGGATCATAAAGAGAACTAGGAAATGGGCTGAGTGGATAGTGAAAAAGAGCTGGAGTAGGAGCAAGACTACTCAAGCTTCTCCAGCCGCTACTACTCCCACTTCCTCTCAAAGCGCCACACCCTGTGTTACAACTTCAACTACTCAAGGGCCGGCTCAATCTGCAGGAGGAGGTGATCAACCCCCGGAGAAGAATATTTCAATAGCTCCAACTTGCCAAGGAGGTTCTCTACCAGTGATTGGAGCTCAAGCTAGTACTAAAGAAAAAGGGATAGAAGAGCCGAAAGATGGAACCACCTCTCCAGCCTCACCTCTTCACACCACTCCAACTCCATCTCCACATGCTACACCAATTCCATCTCCCCGGGTTACCCTAGTTTCATCTCCTCATCATAGCCCTACTCCATCTGCAGGTGCTTCTCTTTTGAAGCCAACTGGTTCTCCCATCCAGATAGTAGAGATTGGAGATGATAAGAGCAGCAACAGCGAGTCCACTGAATCTGATGAAGCTGCAAAGAGAACTCAAGAAGAAGAGAATGTCTTAGGTTCATTTTAGCTTCTCTCTTAAGATTCGAAGAACCCCTTCTCTGCAACAATAGTAGCAGTGACTCTAGTAAAGAAGAAAATGTTCAGCATAGAGTCACTTGGAGTGGCTTCTAAGGTGATTGGTATGGAGTCCTGGCTTGAAGACACCTTAGAAAGAAAAAGAAAGAGGAAAGATGAAAGTATTCCTACAAAGGATGTTGTGTCTCAAGCGGTACGCTCTAGGTCGGCCATAAT
>CM053792.1:210257752-210387752 GCA_028749045.1 Cupressus sempervirens
TGATTGTTTTTTTGTTTTTTTGTTGTTTATAGGCCTTTTACGGCCATGTATGGCATGATACCATGTATAATATGTATATTTGAATAGAAAGATGAATAATCTTCCTTATATTTTTGGTTTGGAGTAATTCTATGAAGTTTTGAAGAAGTTATGAGCATTTTGGTAAAAGTGATTGTTTGCAAATTTGGGATTCTTTGACTACAATTAGATTGAAGCATTTTTTACGGACACATTTTGAATAATTAGAATCTCTAAATAGATTCATTGGAAATATATGTGAATAAAATTTCATTTACTTTTGTTTTGAGTCATTTTTATGTATATTTATGGAAGTTATGCATCTTTTAGTGGAAACTAGTTTTCTTAATATCTTCAATGGAGTTGCAGGCATAGATTTGCATGCATGTAATGATTTATGGACTGTAAGAACAAATGCCTTGATTATTTCAAAAATAGACTCAAGAAGGCTTAATATGAAATTACTTTGGGATCATTTTGTTTTTTTTATGAAAGATATTGGATTTATTAGGCAGGGTTACAAGTTTTGTTTCTAGTTTATGACAGTGAAAATGGGTCTCAATACAATGACCATAATTTATAATTGGTATATTGGATTAGACTGATATTTGGATATGTTTTAATAGGACTAGTTTTAAAAATATATTCCAAATATTTTTTCAATAATATATCAAAAATGAAAGTTATGACTAATATCCTCTTGAATAGAAGTCAAACGATGTGAATGGTGGAGTATTGATTAACATGGGTTGAAATATATTTTGTTTTACCTCATGAGATGCCTCTAATTAATGGAATTATTTAATGGATTTTAAAGGGAACATTATATATCCCATTTATTGGTTGGCTTCTATGATTCTTTGCATCACCTTATCCTCCTCCTCCTCCTCCTCTTTCTTCTTCTTCTTCAATTTTTGCATCAAGATCATGATGCCAACCTATTAAAGTGTGGTTGTTGTTGTACCAAAAGATCAATTTTTCAATGCATGATAAAACCACTCAACTTATAGTATATAGGAGGCAGTTAAGACCTTGTCACAAATCCCAAGGGGAGCACTAAACAAATTTCCAACACAACCATGTAGCATTTGTAATATTTTCTTAATCAAAGGGAATACCATCTTCTTTATCAAGTGGAAGGAGACAATCTACAAATGGATCACATGGGAATGGAGGAATATAATGATCCCAAATACTTTATCCAAATTTCATGTGGGCACTGAATATCCATGACCTCAGGACCAAAGGTATGACATAAAGACTTACTCAAAGTCTCAATACGAAGAATTCTTAGAAAAGTGTTCTTATCTTGCCAAACATATTGATGATGCAAAAGATTAATCCAAATACAATATGTGATGATGGTGTTTCCCCATAATGCATAATTATTCCTAGTGAAAGGTATGACACTAGGATGAAATGATAGCTTCACGATTACATCAATAATGTACCCCAACAATGCAATGAATGAAAAACCCCCCGCCCCCCAACCCCAAATGGATGATTTTGGCACTTTAAATATAGTTGCAATACAATTGCCACTTATAATTAGGACACTTGTGTTGGACATATAGAGTGTAACTGAGAGAGGAGGGTGAATCAGTTACCACAAAAATAATTCCTTGTCCCTAGATGTCAATTGAAACTTTCCACTGATCATGCACTACTGTCTAACTTGGTTAACACTAGAATATTACTATCACTCGATTAACAAGGAAATCTTATGATTATTAAAGTGTTTTAGCCTTTAGTAAACTAGTTGTGGAAACATAAAGGATAAGAAACTAGCATTAATACAAATGACACCAAGATTTAATGTGGAAACCTAATTCGGGAAAACCACCATACAACTAGTTACAATATTTTTCACTATTCTAAAGTGAGCCCTATTAGGATCCAACCTCGTTAAAGGTTACAAACCATATTGTTAAGTATGGCCTTGTTAGAGGATTTAGATCACCCTGTCAGGAGTGGCATGATTAAATGACTTCAAACACTTCAATCTTGAAATGTCACATTGTTAGAGGATTTGCAATATGATTATTAAGTGAACTCTGTTAAGAGATTTATTTACTACTACAATTGTTAGAAGGTAACAAAATTTGACCTTATTTATGAAGCAACTATCTTTGCAAATTCAAATCTTTGTTTTAGCTTGATCTTTGGATCCTTAATGATCAAATGTTCTTTGCAACTTATCTTTCACACTTTCTTGCTCTATATTTTCCTTCACTCACATAGCCATCTTATTTAATATTCCACTTCTACAAATTTGTCCTCACAACTTGACCTTTCTTATATATCACAAGATTGGACAAGTTATCTTGAATACCCTTCCAAATAATCAACAAACATCCAAATAGTCGGCCTCAATTAGTTAATTATCAATTGCATTCTATTGTCACTCAGTCAATACTGAGATTGAATGTTTTGTTAATACTGTGAGTTCTTTGGTTCCCAACCACTCAGTCAATACTACAAGCATGATACTCTTCATTAACCAACTGCTTAGTTGATACTAGAAGTTCTTCTTTACATGTTTGCTCAGTCAATATTGAGATATACAAGGTTAATAATAAAATCTCTTCATTGCTCGGTTAATACTAACATTTGTGTAACATCTATGACAACATACAATTGAAGAATTATTTCCAACAATTTGATCTCTAAAGGATCAACAAAGCACAAGTACCCAATTGATGACATATCAGTCAAGTTTGTTATTAGTGACACACACTTATTCATATTGTATATGGTTATCGAGCTTATTGTACAGTTCACAGTATTTGCCATGTATTTCAGTTATCACTAAGTTCTACAGTTGCTACCAAGTCCTTTGGACAAATCCCAGTGGTTATCAAGAAAATTTAGTTAATGTAAAGATCAACAGTGTAAACTATGCATTTCAGTTGATACCGAGTTTATGAATGGTTGCCGAGCAGTGCAGTGTTCACCAAGTTCGTAATGTAAGTGATGAGAGTCCAGTGTTAACTAAGGTTCCCAGTGTTAACCAAGAGACTAAGCTCGAGGTGAGAATGTTTACTAAGTCATACATTGTAAATCAAGAGACTCAGTTTATATGACGAGTTTCACAATGTCTACCAAGTCACCAGTGTAGACCAAGTTTAGGACTACTTAGAAATGATTAGTATGGACCAAGCTTCTATGTCTACCGAGTGCATGATGATGTCGAGTATTGACAGCAGATGCTGAGTATTAGAACCTCACTGAGTCAATCTTCTGAACTCAAATGTCTTCATGAGGATCAACTTTGTAATATTTGTGTAAACTTGTATGATGGCTGACTTTGAAATTTGTATAATTGGATTTATATATGTAATGCATTGTTTCATATCCAAGCATTTAATGTGTGTGAAAATATGAAGATGTGAATGCGAATTACATAAGAGAAAAGCAGAAGGAGCAAATTGCCATAACAACATAAGGAGCAGTAGAGACATATCTATCACAAAAAGGTGATCAGTACACAAAGGAATCTCATTCAGCAAACTAAGTTGCAGATCAGAGATCTACTACTGCTTCATCCTGATAGGTGGATTAGTCAAATCCTTTCACAAGGTAGACCTAACAGTCTTTTGTAAATCTCTTTATCGAGTGCATACTTAACTGTATGTTTGTAAATCCTTTCATAAGGTGGACCTAGCAATCCTTATTGTTCCTAACAGGGTAGATCATCTGAAGTGGTCAATGTAAGCTTTAACAAGCTAACTTTATACTGTAGTATTAAAGTTGTGGGTATCATCCCCATCCCAGTTTTACTTTCTATTTGGAAGGTTTCTGGGTCACTAAATCTGTGTGTCTCAATGTTATGAATGTTTTCAGTTTCTTATGCATGTAATTAGATCATAATTTATATGATGGATTAAATGCTAATTGAATGGTTGAGTTAAAGGTTGAAATTGTTGAAGATTTAGAAGTTACTGATTCACCCCTCGCCTCTCAGTAACTTAGCTTAGTCTTGAATATTTCCAACACCCAATAGGCCAAAATAGACCAAATGCTAAAAGTAAAATTTTCATCCAAATAAGCCTATCTTAGGATAGTAAATCTAGATTTCTCTTTAAAAATTATGCACTTGTAAACAAAATGACACCTAAAAATGTATCCATATGAACCCGAACGAAGCCTCTAAAGTTGTGAAATCAAGGATTGGATAGGTGCAGTTGCTAAACTAACAAATTCTAGAAAATTTGTATACCAAAATCAGTTAATAACTATGTAACTAATTTTTTCAAATAAATTTAGGCCAAAAGAAGTTGCACTAAAATTGGATTTTGTATGACCAAGTTATGGTTGTGCAAAGTTGGTTTGCAAAATCAAAATTGCAAACCATGAGGGGTCTAAAAAAATCAAAACAAATGATGACATCAACAATTTGCAAGATTAAATTGTACAATTGTATGGTTGCCACAAGAAAATGTCTTACTACCCCTGTTTAACATCTTGATGGGCATCAATTTTTGGATAGTTGGATTTTGGGGAAAAAAAGGGCCAGACATATAATGAGTGGGCAGAGATGATTTCAATGATGATGACTAAGAAAATAAAACAATTCCCCTTTGTGTGACAAATAGATGCGCATATTGACTTAGATCTATGTGGGTTGGGGCAAGCTCTGTTAAAGGGGCCCCAAGCCAAATGGATGTTGATTATCAAATGAATCCTCTATAGATATTAGCTGGAAGACATGGCCACTTAGACTATGTGTATTTTCTTTGTCCACATGTTTGGATGTCTTCTATTGAAGCTCCAAAAAAACCCATGTACTGATAGTAAATACTACTCAATGCCAGATTGGATCTATTGATTAAGGCTCAATAAGTCAATGTAGATTGGACTTCCATTGATGCATTGAAAAGAAACAATAATAGCTCGAATGTGGAATCACTAATGGATTATGGTCTGTAATAATAGGTTCATGTTGACCATGATCTGCCAATCACCAAGTCACTAGCTCTTTGCAATGTCACTCAATAGAGATCGACCAATTGAAAATGCCATGAGGTACCTAAGAATGGGAGATAATGTGTTTGATTAGGGCATATTGGATTCAATGAAGCTCACTGCAATTAAAGTCACAAAAGGGAAAGCTCAAAGCTTGGGCTCACCAAGCTCAGGGTAGCTTCACCCAAGTTGGAGAGAAGATTGTTGGCAACACCCAAGTACATATAGATGTCACAGGAAGATGCAATGACTCACAGAGATTGGATGTGTAGATTAGAATGACGGGGCTTAGATCACCAATGTAGTGCTCAAATGGTTTTATAATGTGTGCCAATCATATTTTTTTACCCAATTAGACTGTGTGATCATGGTACTCTCCAAATCGATGTAGCATGGACAAAGGTGGAAATCAAATGCAAAGTGTCAGATCCCTTGTGCAGATTGTATGGTGCCAAGAGAATATGCTACCTGCTTGGATCAAATCATCAACAAAAATGTGTCAAAGATCATTGTGACTATATTGGAAGAGATCACAGTTACCATATCATGCTCGAGCTCTATCAGATCTTGGAAATCCTAAATTAGATGTGAAGCAAAGTTGCCTTCTTTACAAGGTGCATAGTCAAATATGGTACTCGAGGAAGATCAAAGTCTTCAATATGAGATGGAAAATAGACTGGTAGACTTGTGCATCAAAAATGGACTCGTGTATCACAAATGTGCATACAATGTCTTCGAGACTTGATTCTCAATTAGATCATGAGGAAAGTGAGCTAGAATGCACCAATGTCTACATTGAGTGAAATCATGCTTTTCCATGAATGATATTGCTCACACTAATGTTGATGGCATCTTTAGAGTTCTTTGAAATCAATGATCTTCCAAACTCAAGTCAAATTGTGAGTAACGTGGTGAATGATGTTTCCCCCTATAGCAAGTACTCTACTGAATAGAATATTCTTCGAACACGCTACTAGATGTGTAGAGGTTTATTTGGCAACAATTTGATATTTTGCCCCAAAAATGCAAATAAATTGCAAAATAATAACATGACAAAAAATACATTCAGATCTACTAAATATTTTTTGTAAATATATTTGTTTTTGAATAAAAAAACTCAAATTTGTATTGCTAATTTATAGATTAGGCCTTAGGGTTTTGATTTACAATTTAATTTTCCCTCAAATTTTACTTTTGCCCAATATAGGAAAATTGATAGTTAGAATTTGTCAAAATGGCCACCCAGACGCAATGGTGAGGTCTAACTTTGGTCTAGACACTCCCACAAGAATGTTGATCTCAGATCTGAATCGCAGCCCTCTAAGATGTGAGATAATGATCTCCAATGGCTATGAACAAACACTCCTATGGCTCTGATACCTTATAAGAATTAGCCTTAAGCTTTGATACCATGTAAGAATTTGCCTAAGGAAATGAATACAATGCCAAGATCTATAAGCTCAATCAATAGCATTAGAGAGACAAATGATATGATCAAATGAATAGATAATCATATAATTGTATGAATGCATCATAAAAGTGCCTTGTGTATAAAGGCAATCAAAATGACTAGGATACATATAAAGAGATAAGCATAAAACTAAGGATATGTCCACAAGGATCATCCTCCATTATGCATGAAAGTACATGCAAAAATAATAGGATAAGAATAAAAAGGTGTATCTCATAAAGATATGTAGTAGACAACATGTGTTCAAACAAAGTGCAAACTATTGTGTTGTCTAGATGACAACTCATATGAAAATGCAAACTCCTAAGTGTCTACATGAAAACTAATATGAAAAAGCATTAACCTAGGTAAACCTAATTAAAGTGTAAATACTAAATACTTATTTACACCAACAACAAGGTTATATGGAAGATGTTGAAGACTTTGACACCTACATATAAACAAACAACACGAATGATTGAATAAGTAATTGCCCTATCAATGAATTTTACAAGAGAGACTCTTCTTTGGATATTACAGTCAACAAAAAATTCGATCAGACAGTGGATAATTTCCTAATGGTGAAACTACTTTCAACACATTGAGTGTTCAACCTATGTTAACAAGAAGTGCAAGTACTAGTGGAGATTAGGCTAGTAGCAACCAAACAAGAGGTGAAGAAGAAAAGAAGGTTGAGAAAGCACTTTCCCTATTTATGAAGAGAGAAATTAAAGGTAACACAATCTTTAAATGTTATACTTGCAATAAATATGGCTATTATTCTTCTAAGGGTCCTAAGAGAGTAAGAAAGATTATAAATATCTAGAAATCATAAAATTTTAAGGAATTTTTATTTGTTGATGAAGATGAACTAAATGTTAAAGTAGAAGAAATCTTGAGTGAAAGTGATGATGAAATAGAATTTGTTGCTATAAAGGAAGAAAGCCTTAGAAAAGAATAAGTTAGAGTAGAAAAAATATTAGCATCAAAAGTTGAGTTGAAGAAATCTGATTGGATTATTAATAGTGGTTGTTCCCGTCACATGACTCTAGATATGAATAAGTTTTTTGAAATCAATAGCTATGATGGAGGAATTGTTGGACTTAGAAATAATGCAACCTACCATGTAAAAGGAAAAAAATCTATATCACTTGATGGAAAGACTAATACTAATGATGTTTATTTTGTTGATGGTTTGAAACATAATCTTTTGAGTCTTGGACAACTAGTGGATAAGGGATATCAGTTTCAATTTACAGAGAAGACTTGCATTATCAAAGACAAAGATGAAACATTGATTGGTATTGGTACAAGTACAAGAGGTGATGTATTTTAGTTGAATCCTACTAAGATGACATGTTTAGCTGCTAAGGTGGATGATAGTTTTTTGTGACATAAAAGATTTTGTCATATCAAAATTGATAACATTGTGAAGGTTAATATTACATTTGCAACTAGAGATTTGCGTAAGATTGTGAAACCTACTAACATGACATGTAAGGACCATATAATGGAAAAATAGAAGAAAATTCCATTTCCCAGCAAGAAATTTACTACATATATGAAGTTGGAGATTGTGCACATCGACTTGAGTAGTCCTACCAAGATAAGAGCATTCTATGGTGAAAGGTACTTTATGATTCTTGTTGATGATTTCACTAGAATGATGTGGGTAGCATTTCTTAGAGAGAAATCTAAATCTTTTGAGAAGTTCAAGATATTTAAGAGTAGAGTTGAGAATGAATCTAGTTTGAAGATTAAATGTCTGAGATCTTGTAAGAATTTTCCTTAGGACAAAATTCACCCAAGAATTAAGAACTCAAACACAAGCACAACTATAGACCAGAAAGGAGTATGATCACATTAACAATGTATTCAATTCAATATGCATGAAAGTACTCTAGGAATGCCTACATATAAAGGCCTATGAGATGCATCTAGAATGCCTAAGAATCAACTACATGATAAGTCATACAACTAGGCACATGTCCACCAGATATGGGTTATCCTCCATTAAGCATAGAAGTAGGTGCGATGATGAGAGGATAAGCCTACAATGGTGTATCACGCAAATTTATGTTGTAGACAACATGTGCTAAAAAGGAGTGCAAATAACTGTGTTGTCTACATGACAACTCAGTGAATGATGCAAACTCCAGTGTTGTAGACACCATGTGCTAAATTAGAGTTGTGTACTTATGTGTTGTCAACATGACAACTCATAAAGGTGCACAAACTCCTAAGTGTCTCACAAAATAAATAATAAAATAATGAAAAATAATAAAATAATGTATTAACCTAAGTAAACTTAAGTAAGTGTAAATAGTAAATATGTATTTACACCAACACCCTCCTTAAGTGCAACTTAGGGGAATGCCCTTAAACTTACAAAAACTAGAATGAAATCCATGATGGGTCCCAGCTACTCGGCCATATTAGGTACCCATGTACATAATGAAATGCAATCTCTCATAAAATGGAGCAAGAGGGAAAACCTCATGGGAAAAACCCTCCCCAAAAAGAGAGATGAATAAGGATGCATGGATGGATGAAGTAATCAAGACCCCCCCATTATGACATACATCCAATATATACAATAGTGAAGAATGAGAAGAACAAGACCTCATAAGAGGAAAAAGTACCCACCATAAGAAAGAAGAGGAAGAGAGACAAGGTAGTCCCCCCCCTAATGAAGAATGTCGACCAATGATTGCTGCTCCAAGGAAGAAGTTGGTCAAAGAGTGCAGAATGATGTTCCTCCCCTTTGGAAGAAAAAATGGCAAAGGTACAATCTCGAAGATGTATGGTGGCCCTAAAACCTGCTCAAGTATCCTTGTGTCAATGCTGATGTTCGCCCCTTCCAACAATGCTGAAAAGAATGAATGCAGATCTGGAAAGGATGTCTATAGAACCTATCCCAATGAACCATCTGTCTCCTCAATTGATAAAGAGACCTTCAACAACTATTGTTCATAAGGATCCATAATCACACCAACCTGTAAAGATCGATCATGTACAGAATGGACATGAGATTCAGAGTGAGCCCTTGTAACAACTGTAGAAAGATCATCTTCATCAAAGAGAAGATGTAAATCATCAAGGTTGTCTCCCAAATCTGCAGTGTGTGACTCCACAAACAAACTTGCAATGTCTGCCAAGAAGTCATCAACTGAAGCTGAAGCTGGAAGACAACATGTACCCTATTGTGTTGAACCTATCACTATGGAAATATATGCATGTGGACTATACTGATGTCATGACCTCTCGCTAAAACTATCAATAGAACCCCATGTGTCTAAATCTGTTGAAGCATTATCGCTAGTGTCACTATCAATTTCCATAGTGTATAAAGTATGGAGAGGATTAGAGGATAAGTTAGGTGAACTTTCCTCAAAGTGAATATCCCTCTCCACAAAGATTTCATGAGTCTCTAGATCCATAAGTCTTTAAGCCTTAGCACCGTCTTCATAACCGATGAAAGTACAAGGCCTAGGTGTTGGTGCCTTGCATCCCCTGGAAGATAGCTTTGCCCATGCTAGATAACCGAAGACTCTAAAATGACTCACAACTAGTTTTCTGCCACACCATGCCTCAAAAGGAGTTTTACCATCTAAGGCATTATGAGGAGACCTGTTAGGTATGTGAGTAGCATTGTTAATGGCTTCAACTTCAAGTGTAGGATCAAGAGACTTGGCTTTAATCATGCAACTTGCCATGGTTTTAAGAGTTTTAATCCTCAAGGCTACAACATCTATCTTGTGCGGACTGAATGCTAGTGAATTTTGTAGATCATTTCCCTCAAGTTTGCAAAAGTCCTTAAGTCTTTTGTCCATATATATGCTTTTGTTGTCCATCCTAGAACCTTGATGGCTTTTCTTGATTTATGTTCAACATGACTCTTGAAGGCTTGAAGCTTATGCAACACTTCATTCTTATGATAAAGGAAGTAGACCCATGTGAATTGTGAAAAGTCATCAACAAAAGTAAGGATTTAGTGGCCTTGGCTGACTAAAGTCACTACAAAAGGTCCTGCTAAAACCATGTGAATTAACTGGAGAACAACTGGAGCTCTTGAAGACTTCCCTTTATCATACTTCTCTTCAAGATGCATATCCCCTGAACATGATGAACACTCACCCTTAGAAAATTTGATGTTAGGTAGACCTTTGACCATGTGTTTTAAGCAAAGTTGTTGAAGAGAGCGGAAGGCAAGATGACATAACCGCTCATGCCATAATTTGATTTGTGAATGTGAGTGAGTTAACAAGGCTTGTGAAGGAGACTTAGGGACAAAGTGGGAGAAGGAATAAAGCCTCTTGTCATGATTAACTTCCTCCACTACAACCAATGAATCATCTCTAAGACTGTACACCATCACTAAATCTGGAACGAACTCAACTTTGTGACCATCTCCAAGGTGAGTGATTTGGTAAACTAAGAGGAGATTGGAACTAAGGTTTGGAACGTAGAGAACATCTCTAAATTCCCCATTTTCCATTTTCACATGTCCTTTTCCTTCAACTTCCATTTTAGTATCGTCTCCCACGAAGATGTGCGATACCTATGACTGCTTCAATGAAGAAAAGTCTCTGCTTGAAGAACCCATATGATAGGAAGCACCTGAGTCAAGTATCCATTCTGATGAAGAACTCGTATTTTCCATAAGTGCTTTCCCTTTTCCCTTTGAAAAGGTCAGAGTTGAATCCTTGGAAGTACTTGGCACTTGAATTTTGTTCTTCTTGAGTAGGTTTTCCAACTCAATGATTCTTTTAGTCTTGCAATGATGCTCATCGTGATTTGGCTTTTTGCAATATGCACAAAAAAGTTTATCCTTCTTTTCATTACTTCCCTTCTTGTTGGAAGAAGAATTGCCTTGCTACAAGGAGGATTGTTGTGTCTCAGATTGTGATCTCTGCTTCCACTGCTTCTTCTTCTTGTTGCTAGAACTTTTCTCTCCTTGACTTGATTGGTGCTCATCACTAGCCACCAATGCTTTGGTCTTTGATGTTGTGAGAAGTCCCAAATCTATCAAGTGAGATTGTTCAACAATCAACATCTCTACAAATGCATCAAATGTAGGCTTCTGGCAAGCACTTCCCATGGTTAACCTGTGAGTATTATAACTCAAAACAAATGAAGCATACTCTAAAGGTAGCCTCTTAAGGATGTGATGAATCAACTCGTCATCCTTCATGGGATTTCCACAATATTTAAGTAGTGCCCTATACTCATTGGCTTTGTTGATGTAATCTTGAATTGTGTCAAAGTTCTTTGGATCCAAGAGAAGTAGATCGTCCTCAATCTAAAATCCCTTTTCCTCATCCACCTTACCATACAATGATTCAAGTTTGTCCCATGCAGGTTTGGATTTCGTGAAATTGGCAATGTGGAAGAAGATATCTCTATGTACACAACTCCTAATAATTCCTAAAGCCCAATTGTCTATAATTTTCCAATCAATGAGTTCTTTAGCATCAGTGGGTTTTGGTATTGTACCATCAACATAAAGATTTAGACCTTTTGTCATTAATCTACTCCATACAATATCTTTCGATGTAGAATAATTGTGTGAAGTAAGAAGAGGACATTTAGGTGAACCCATGATGCAAAAAATGAAAAAGAGCACACAAGAGAGACATAAGAACATAGTACACCCCCCCCCCCCCCCCCAAAAAAAAAGAAGAAGAAGATGTTTTTGGCACTTTATATGTAGTGCGTGTACAATAGGCCACTTGTCAAAATGTACAAAGTGAAGTGAAATTCCAATTTTGATTTTTAAAACTTCCTTTTGAGGCCCAAATTTGTAACTAAGCATTGTAGCTCAAATGTACAAGAATTCTGAAAAGTAATCAAAGCTTTACAATGCAAAAAAATCCCTAATTCTAAAAGTGAGATTTTTGTTCACACAACCCTAGAATCTGATGGTAGATCTGGAAAGTAAATGAAAAATAACACACTTTCAAAAAAAATAGAACCTATTTTCGTATTCAGATGAGCCCATACGAAGTGTTTGAAGTTGCAAAATGCAAGATTGAACAAGTATAGTCACCAAAAAATGCAATTTTCGAAAAAAAATCCTTGCACCAAAACTAGAAAAGAACACCACCACTAGAAATTTCATGAAATTTTACCCAAAATAATTTTTTTTTTGCACTGAATTGGAGTAGATGTCCGAGTTATGGCCTCGCAAAGTCGAATTTCCAAATCAAAAAGCAATCTAGAGAGGGGTCTGTAAGAAAAAATGCATACTTAAATTTGATGGTCAAACAACCATTGCAGTAGTTATAAAATGCCTAGTTTTGATGGTCAGATTATAGTCAAATTTTACCTCATGTATGGTTGACATTAGTAAAAAATGGTTGTCCCTGGTGACGTGGTAAGGTCGTACCGTATAGACAAAATACATGGCACTATACAGATCCACATGTCTCGTATGAAAAATTTTGATAGAGCTTTTGCATGTCAGCTTATGTGGCGTTGACATGGTTGAGGTATAATTGCTAACTGGACGACGTGTACAGCTAGAAAAGAAACATGTGTCACTGTTGTGCTATCCTACATGGCCAATCAAGTGACTACAGGGAAGTCACGTGGCACGTCGAAGTAGAGTGGGGTTTGATAGACGGCGCCCAAAGAAAAATAAATAGAGTTGGAATGTTGTTTGTCGAACTTAGAGTGATGGCCAGGATTCCAAATCTACAGGTGCCATGAAATGAAAATGGCCAATGGCCAAAGTATAGGTGCTGCTAGTGGCTTTCACGAGGCTCAGAAGAAATTTGCAATGCCAGATTTCCCACATTTATGTTGGAAATATGATTGAAAAATGAATACTGTCAAAGACTTGAAGATTGTTACAAAGAAGGAAGATGGTTGATAAAGAGTGTTTTCAATCATTGTTCTATCATTGATGTCAAACCTATTATTTGCTAGAATGACAATTGCTTATAAGATCCAAGCACTATCACCTAGTTGATTGATGAAGAGGATCTAATCAATAAGATGTAACAAGAGCACCTAAGGGAAAGGTTGAGTTATGGTTTTGTAATGAAGTGCAAAGATCAGTTAAGAAAATGGTAAAATGATGTATTCATAACATACTTAAAGATACAGAGGTTGGCCACACTTAGAAACATTGGAAGAATAAGTTACAATAAGGTCAACTGCAAAGCTTAACTAAGTTCATTTTTGAGTGTTGAGCAAGCTAGTTCAAGCAAAGTAGATTTTTAGTTAGTGCCGAGCAAAAGCAAAATCTAGTGTGTGTCGAGTGATATAGAAGGAGCTAAGCGTGTTTAGGTACTGAGCAAAGTAACAGGTGCCAAGCATTAGAAAAACATAGTGGATGCTGAGTGAATCCACAGTAGGTGTCGAGCATCAATAAAACTTAGTTGATGCTTAGTAACACAGTATGTGTCGAGCACCAAAATTTTAATAGTGCCAAGCTGCTGCATTATTTGAAAAGTCAAAGATTCACCAAATTTGAGCCGACAAGTTTGCTACCTTGAATTTTGTGAACCAGTTGGAGGATAAGGATGATGAGCTAGTGACACTGAATTTTATGTAAACTATTTTTGAGCGAATTCAAGAGGATTCTTCATGATGTTTCTAGAAGGAACAAGATGTGGGTTAGATTCAATGAATCCTACCTAATCCATTCAAACTAGAATTAAAGAAGGGAAGAATCGAGCGGGAAAAGCAATTTCAGACTTCTATTTAAGGAGTGACAGGCCAAGAAGTAAGAGTTGCTAGAGTGCCAAAATTGTGAAGTGGTTGAAAGGTGTCAAGGAGTAGACATCAAAAGAAGAAGGAAGAATAGAGCACAGAGACTCTACTTCAATTAGTGGTCATAGAGGAGATTGCACTGGTATATCGAGTATGAAGACTCGAGGAGACAAAGCTTGAAAGGGGAACAAGCTGTCAGAGCTGCAGAGACTGAAACCCAGGCAAATTGTGAAGAGCTAAACTATGATCTAAAATCTACAAGATAAGTTGTGAACTGTAATCAAGTCAAAATCCCTTATTGTTACTCTCTAGCAATTGTATCAATTAGGGTAAAATCCTATGGACTTATAGGTTGGTTTAACAGCCATTTGTAAATCCTTTAACAGGGTGACATTCCAAGTGAATGTTCTAAAGTCCTCTAACCAGGCCCACTTCTAATAGGGTGGTTAAATCCTTTAACCAGGTCACATTCAACAGTGTGTTGTAGCCTTTAATAGGGCAGGCCTTTCACAGGGCATCACTTCAAAAGAGTGAGAATTGAGTAGTATGTTACTGGTGGTTTTTCCCAAATTGGGTTTCCATGTAAATCACTGTGTTATGTGTTGATTTCTCATGTGTGATGCTTGCATGTTGATTTATAGTAACTTGCTAAGTAGGAAAGTTTGAGCTTGAATGAATGAAAAGTTTTAAAAGCTCACTTTACTTGATGAAAAAGTTTTAATTGGACATTTGGACTTTGAATAACTGATTCACCCCCCCCCCCCCCCCCCCCCCCCTCTCAGTTATTCTAAAGCATTTCTAACAATTGGTATCAGAGCCATCTACTAATTTAGTTTAAAGGTACTAGAAGCAGGAAAATCAAGATGTCCAAGAGAGAAGTTCCCAAGCTCAACAAAGACAACTTTGTTGCATGGTAAAGCCTAATGAAACTACACCTTGGATCAATAGGTGATTATACAAAAACCTCAATTAGAGTGGAACATGTAGATCCAACTGGACCCCTCTCTGCAGATGATTTGAACAAAAGGAAGGAGCACAATCAAGCAATGCTAGAGATTGCCTCTGCACTTAGCTATGCTGAATTTGATGACATCAAGGGATGTGATTCTACATTCAAGATGTGGAAAGCCCTATCAGATATCTATGGAGGAGATTAGAATGTTCAAAGAGCAAAAAGAGAAAGCCTCAAAGGAAAGTTTGATGACTGAAAATGGAGGAAGGTGAGAATGTTGCTCAGTATGCCTCCAGAATGAAAGAAGTGGTAAGTGCAATAAGAATTTTGGGTGGTCATTTAGAAGATGATACTGTTAATAGCAAATACTTAAGAACTTTGCTCCCCATCTATGCTATTAGAGTTTCAACCATCCAAGAGCTAAGGTGTGTCCCAAGAAATCAGTTAATATTCTCTCATATGGCAACAGAGAATATTCTTCATGGATACCTTACTTTATATTTTAAATTTTTTTTTAATTATTAAAAAAATAATAAAAATACAAAATTATAATCCTAAATATCCTAATTCCTTACCTAATAAAATTTTAAACTTATTGCATTCCCCTTATCCTAAGTCTTTTAAACTACACCTCATTCATCCTACCTAGGCGGGGTCAGGGCTCATTTAAATCTCCAACAAAATAGGCAACCCACATACCCTCCTTAAATCTGACATGTCACTAGGGTTGATGGAATAACATAAAAACAAGTGTGCAAGGTATTGTGTTGGGCATAATTGTCATATCTATTCAAACTTGCAAGTGGGACTTTTAAACCTCTTTCCACCTCTTGGCGCCTAGCTTGGGGTCCATGTTTCCACATGCATGGGAACTTTCCACCCACCTTTGCGACTTTATGTCATCTGATGCCAAGATGTTTGTGCATAAAAAGTTGGGAGTATAAAGTCTTGGTTTAAACAATAGCATATAGGTTATTCATGCATCGACTTAATTGTCCTGATTGGACAACCCACACTTCATCATAGCCTTGGGGAGGTGTGCATACTTAAGAGAGGTTTAATTCAGCTTGGGGCAGTGTGAGTGAGACAGGCATGGGACCTTGTACCCACGTATGGAGAATTTGGGCACTAGGGTAGATCGGTGGGGTTAGAATAGTTAAGGGGGTGGTAAGTTAGTTGTAGGTTAGTTTAGGCTTGTTTTTAGTTAGTAATTAGTGTTTTGTAGGTGGATTTAAATTATGTTAGTTCTTTTTGAAATTATGTTATTTAGTTTGTTAAAAGTAGTTTATTTTAAATGTTAGATTAGTATTTAAGTTAGTTTAGTTTAAAAGTTAGTGTAGTTTAAATTAAAAGCGTTTAGATTTTAGATTAATATAGAAATCAGTTTTAAATTAAGTAGTAGATTTAATTAGTATATTCAAAGTTATGAGTATCCTTAGTGTTAGCTATTGTCTTGTTTTATTAAGTTAGCATTGATAGAGTAGTTGCTTAAATTTAGATTTTAATTAAATAAAGTTTTTGACTAGTTAGTTTGCTATGTTTAAAACAAGTTTATTAGTATATGTTAGACTAATAAGATAATGTTAGTTTGTTTTGTTTTATCATTTAATCAAATATAATTTTAATTTATATTGTTATTTTATTAGGTATGTTTAATTTCAAAAGAGAAATTTATAGATTTAAATAAATTTGTGATTTGAATAAAGTTAAATAAAGTATATTTATGTGTATGTTAGATGGGACATTTATTTTAATTAGTTCTTTGATCTAATATTTTGAATTAATTAGACCATATTCATTTAAATTGATATTCAATAATTTTAAATATATTGTTGTAAAAATAATGTAATAACGAAACAAATGCCAATATCAATTTAATAACGAGAGATTAAATTTAACGATTTATTCCTACTCATGATTTTAAACTTAAGATGAAATATAGTGAACTTATATTTTCACTTGTAAAAACAAACTTATAAAACTTAATGGAACTAACTTTTTTTTTAAAAAAAATTTAAAAAATTGCATGTGTTTTGCCTCGGTATTTTTTGGGCATGACAGACTGAAAGCCAGGCAAATAGTGAAGAGCTGAACTATGATACGAAATCTGCAAGATATGTTGTGAACTATAATCAGGTCAAAACCCCTTATTGTTACTCTCTAGCAATTGTATCAATTAGGGTAAAATCCTATGGACTTAGGTTGGTTTAACAACCATTTGTAAATCCTTTAACAGGGTGGCATTCCAACTGAATGTTCTAAAGTCCTCTAACCGGGCCCACTTCTAACAGGGTGGTTAAATCCTTTAACCAGGTCACATTTAACAGTGTGTTGTAGCCTCTAACAAGGCAGGCCTTTCATAGGGCGTTACTTCATAAGAGTGAGAATTGAATAGCATGTTACTGGTAGTTTTTCCCAAATTGGGTTTCCACGTAAATCATTGTGTTATGTGTTGATTTCTCATGTGTGATGCTTGCATGTTGATTTACATTAACTTGTTAAGTAGGAAAGTTTAAGCTTGGATGAATGAATAGTTTTAAAAGCTCACTTTACTTGATGAAAAAGTTTTAATTGGACATTTGGACCTTGAATAACTGATTCACCCCCCCTCTTAGTTATTCTAAAGCATTTCTAATAGTTTAATCCCACATGCATTAGAAAATGCACTCCACAGTATTATAAAAGACACAGCCCACAGGAATAAGACAAATATTGTCGGCTGTTATGGGTTCTCACCGAGTGGTGGTGTAAGCAGATTTAATCATGACTGGGCTGAATTTGTTCGCCGCCTGAATATGAATGTCATTGTGTGTAGACTTGCTCGAAAACTTGGATAATGCATGCCAAAGGGAATATTCTAACAACCGTACAGGGCTAGGGAGTGACTGCTTGGTACCTATAAAATAAAATTCTCTACTAGCCCGACTAGGCAAAAAAAAAGTCAAAAATTCCACAAAAAATTGCAAAAAAATAGTAGAGAATAAATTATAGATCTAAATGAAATTAAATTGCAGATCTAAAATATCATACTCAAGTTGCAAATTGGGGCCTCCAAGTGCTGATTTGCAAAAAATATTTTGCCTCACAATCGAATTTGGGTTAAGGTGGCCGAATTTATAACAGATTTGCACCGAATCAACATTCCCAACACAATGACGAGGTCCATTCTAGCTTTAGACGCTCCCAATTTTTGTGGTACTCTAGACTCGGGCCGAGTTGCTGAAGCAAGAATGGTCTCGAATGACTATGTGAAGAGAAAATCTCCAAGATATGATACCATGTAAGAATTTGCCTTAGGGAAAAATTCACCTAAGAACTAAGAACTCAAACACAAGCACAACTGTAGACCATAAAGGAGTATGATCAGAATAACAATGTATTCAATTCAATATGCATGAATGTACACTAGGAGTGCCTGTATATAAAGGCCTCTGAGATGCATCTAGAATGCCTAAGAATCAGCTACATGATAAGTCTTACAACTAGGCACATATCCACCAGATATGGGTTATCCTCCATTAAGCACAAAAGTAGGTGCGATGATGAGAGGATAAGCCTACAATGGTGTATCACACAAATTTATGTTGTAGACAACATGTGCTAAAAAGGGAGTGCAAATAACTATGTTGTCTACATGACAACTCAGTGAGTGATGCAAACTCCAGTGTTGTAGACACCATATGTTGAATTAGAGTTGTGTACTTTCATGTTATCAACATGACAACTCATAAAGGTGTGCAAATTCCTAAGTGTCTCACAAAATAAATAAATAAATAATGCATTAACCTATGTAAACTTAAGTAAGGTTAAATAGTAAATACATATTTACACCAACATATCCAATAGAGGTGGAGAGTTTACTTCTAATGATTTTAGAAAAATTTGTGAAGTTAATGGTATAAAAAGTCAGATTTCAACCTCTAAGACACCTTAACACAATGAGATAGTAGAAAGGAGAAACATAACAATAATAAAGGCAACAAGAGCAATGATGATTGAGAACAATGTACCCAAGATCTTTTCGAGAGAAGCAATGAGTATAATAGTCTACACTATAAATAGAGTATAATTTAGACAGAACATTAGTAAGACACCTTATGAACATTGGTTTGGACATACACCTTCTGTGAAGTATTTCAAAATCTTTGGAAGTAAATGTTACATTAAGAGAGATGATGATATTGGAAATATTGATTCAAAGAGTAATGAAGTTGTTAGAAGACATGGACCAGTTTCTGCAAATGTACTAACATGGGCATTGTAATTGATGATTTCCAAGTGTAGATTTGGATCTCATATATATATATCTTAAAGATGATTTACCATCAACAAGGTATCTCATGATAAACTCAATCCGATAGAAGCTACAACCTTAACACTTCCTCTTAGCTAGGGAGGATTTATAGAACACATTATGCTCTCAAGAATAGGAAGAGATACCATCTTAGTATGATATTCAATTCAATATGAGCCTAAATTTCTCACTTTTCATAACACACAATTTAAGTAATTTCCATAACTTTAACACAAGCTTAAACACCACCTTAAGTGTGGTCTATAATAGAAACTATGTCATAGTGTCTGACAAGATTTGACCCAAAGAACCATGACAAATTGGTCATCATGGTGTTCGACAAAATCTAGCCCAAAGAACCATGATGAGTTGGTTATCATAGTGCCTGACAAAATTTGGCCCAAAGAACCATGATAATAGGTCTACCATTTATAAGATCACCACCTTAAAATGGTTACCTTCTATGTATTTGTTATCGTGACTTCTAGCACTCTGAGACAATAATTTAATGAAGTTTGTCATGATAACAGGGCTACCATTTATAAGATGGTCATCTTATAATGGTTACCTTTTGTTTATATATGTCAATAAAAGATTGCCACCATTCATTACATATCATATGTGAAATAATAACAACCATGAAAAAAGTCAGAGGGTGGTGAAAAGGCTTTCACCTCAATTCTCTCTCATAGAGAAGAATGCATTTTAAGAAATTTCACTTAGAACCTCTTCTCATAAAGATATCATTCACAAAGGATTGCACCTCACAAATTCTCCCTATGAACAAAGATCCTGGGAAGTCAAGTCTAGTAGTTACTCCCTTAGAGGCTTTCTTCCCCCAAGGATTCTTGTCAGACTCACTCTAAATTTGATATCAATTTTTTGATTTTTTGGTGATAAGTCACCACTTCCTCACGATATACATAGAAGTAAACCCATCAAAATTAGATAGTCACACACATATTTATAAAATCCTTTTAAGCATCAATCTTTTAAGCTCATGTGTTTCCTTTGAAGAAGTGACATACTCCCTCTTAATATAGAAGAATCTCGTAATCTTAATCATCAAGGATGTTTGCTTCAAGAGCCTCACTTTATCCATCTTAATCACCAGGGGCTTTGGAGCTACTATCATTAGATTTAGTCTGCACAATATTTGGTAGCATATCTGCACATGAAGATTCAAAAATTGTCTTCTTAGATTATTTGAGAATGGAACATCTTCCCTCTAAAGAAGGTTCAAGTGGGAATGGAACATTAACTATTATTCCCCCCACAATGTAAAATTCTCATGCTCATTCTTATATTGTTGAACAATCTTGTATTAAATATGAAAAATCCTTTCTAAGTTCCAACTTGCTTTTTTTTCATCCATTGAAGGTCAAAACATTCATTTGGTTTAATAGTAGAAGCGAACATGTCCTTCCATTTTCTCAAACTCGTCCATAATATGCCAATATCTTGATTGAGTATGATTGTGCCACATGTATGAATCCACAACTCATACGTCGAGTTTAATTCATCAAAGAGAGACTTGTAGATGGTTCAAATGAATTCTTAGAAACTTCATTAATGTCTCACAACAACTCAAATTTCCTTTGTTCATGCAAAGATACTTGTTTGATATTTTGATTAAACCTATATTACGCACATCTTGAAATTTGTGTATTCCAGTTTTATATCATCAGTGAATCTATCACAACATGGTTGACTCACTCTTAATCAATAATACCAAGTTCATTAAAGGTTAAATAAATAAAATCCTCAGTCTTCTCCCTCTCTTTCAAGGTTGCCTCTAATAATATGTTAGGCTCCCTTTCAATCTAGCTTTTCTTGAAAGAACATTCTCGGAGGAAAATATCAAGGTATATAACTTGTATAATTTATTTATTTTTAAATGTTAAAATTTGTTAGTAATTTAGCTCATGCTTATTACTAACAACATCATAAATGATAGTAACACAACTCTTTATTTTGTATTTTCAATAATGGAAATAAGATAACAAAATACTTAATCTGTTACTTATCATACTCTGATAATAGATCTCACAACCATCAATTTATTCAATCTCATTTTGAATTAAAATGTCATCATTCCTTAGTACATTATGATTATTTATTTACTTTGCATATAAATAGATATCATTCACAAAATATAAAAATAATAAATTTCATACCTTCCTTATTAATCTTCCTTTAATAAAACATTAATAAATTAATAAATTAGAATGTTCTCCTACGTTCTTACCTTCCTTAGTAATAGTGGAATATTCGTACCTTAATAGGTGGTGGAACCTTAATTTACCTTAATGTCCCCCATTAGGATCTTTCATGATTTAATTGAAATTATTCAATTGATTTTTTGCAGATCCAATTTGATATTTCTCATTTTTATGAATTGGGCTACTTGGTATTGTTGTTAACAGTAAAATTTCCTCATTTTGAAAATTATTATAAGCGGTAGTAGGAAATGGTTATGGGCTTTTAATATATTCATCGGATTGTTACATAGTGTCAAAGACATCATTTTCCAGTTGGTGACATATATTGTAATATTTGTTTTCAACATCTCATGATATTCTAAAACCTTTGATCGTCAAGCTTCCCATAATTATTTCCATTTCAAGTCACACATGCTCTCGTGCCTGCATTATATTTGTGTAACTGAGTCATGATAGGGAAATTGATTATGTAACTATACCATTTAATATGCCACTAAAGACTAGAACCTTTGTATGACACCAAAATTAATTGTCTTAAAAGGGCATCGAGAATAATCACTGTCATCACTTGATTGACATTTGTGATTCAACACGTGACATTTTGTCTTATTCTTTTTGAAGATCACATGAACCCAAAGTCTCCATGACCAGATGCCTGTCTTCCAAACAATCTTGCAACCTCTCAATCATGGAAATACTCTCCATGACGTTACAATAGGCCTCTTGCTTTAGGAAAAAACTTTAATCATGATGTCACCACTATATCAATTGTATATATTGATTGTCTATGCAATTTAACTTTTATAGACCCAAGAAACATTGTGCAGTACATAATCACTTTATGTACATTGGGACCAACACTTCTTCAGAACTTTTAAATCTAAGATATCTTTTGAAACATTACATTTTTAGTCATCTAGTTCACATTATATTTATATTTATCTTATATAACCTCCTTAGTATTTCACCCTGATTGAACTGTGTCAATGAATGTTCCAGATTATCTAGCTCTATGTATATGTCCCATTGAGAAGCATTTGTTGAATGCCTCCAAGGTGATTCTGAATGTTTTCAAATTGTGTATGAGTTGTTTTGATTGGTCGTTGGGAAATAAGGGTTCAATATTGTAAATCTTTCTAGCTACTTATGTTTGTATTGACTCCGTCATATGTGTGATGCATTCGAAACAACCACCTCAATTCATGTTGACAAGGTTTAATTATCTCCCCATATATAAGTCAGATCCATTTCTCATTTTATCTTTTATTTCTTATCTTACACTTGTAGCTTGGCTCCGATACTGTGTTAGAAAACATGGATTAGTTTCTGCAAATGTACTAACATGGTCATTGTAATTGATGATTTCCAAATGTAGATTTGGATCTCATATAAATATGAGAAGAAAAATTTCTCATGAAGAGACATGTCTCTACGATTAATCATCACTAGTTAACCTATTTAGTAGTAATATAAATAACCATATATGTAATATATTATTATATAATAATATATAATATTACACACACACACACACATATTATTTATATATATACATATATATACATACATATATGTATATGTATATATATACATACATATATATATACATACATATATATATACATATATATACATACATATATATATACATACATATATATACATATATATGCATACATATATATAGATGTATATATATATATATATATATATATATATATATACACATACATATATATAGATGTATATATATATATATGTGTGTGTGTGTGTGTGTGTGTGTGTGTGTGTGTGTGTGTGTGTGTGTATATATATATATACATATATATAGATGTATACATATGTATATATATATACATATATATATATGTACATATATAGATATATATATATATGTATATATATATACATATGTATACATCTATATATACATACATATATATATATATATATATATATGTATGTATATATATGTATATATATATACATCTATATATATATATATACATATATATATATATATATACATATATATATATACATCTATATATATATATACATATATATATGTATGTATGTATATATATACATATATATACATATATATATGTATGTATGTATATATATATATATATATATATACATACATACATATATATATATGTATATATATGTATATATATACATACATACATATATATATGTATATATATATATAGATGTATATATATATATATATATCTTAAAGATGATTTACCATCAACAAGGTATCTCATGATAAAATCAATTTGACAGAAGTTATAACCTTAATAGAAGTTATGTTTCTTGGATATTGATTGAAAACTAATGCATATAGATATTTTAATCAAAGAACTAAGACTATTGTTGAGAGTGCAACTGTGAGAGTTGATGAGAAATTTATAATTCAAGAAAGGATATTTGATTATAATTCTAATGAAGAAACTGATCCAAGGCCTGACAAAGAAAATGTTGATCAAGAATTATTTAACGACACTAACATGTTAGCATGAATGCTGATGATATTCCTTTGGGGGAGTATCCTAAGCATTGGAGAGTATTGACATGTTACATTCATGATTGTTTTTGTTATTGATGTCAACATAGTAGTAAGTAAGTAAAGACTGACATAGTAGAAGGCAAAGATCTTAGTTGTATGGACAATGTCTTGATTGTTGGTGATGCGCATTCATGGACATGTTCTTTACTGTGTCTTGATGATGTGGTGTAATGCGCATCACATAAGTCGAAGATATATGAAAGCTATACCTAATTTATATAGAGCAGTACAAAGAGAGAGTACTTGAGAAGCAGTTTTTAATGTTTGCATTATATCCTTTGGTAGTGATGTAATATGTTGATGCACAATCAACCAATGACTTATGACATTATGAAAATGATGTCAGCGGATGTGTAAGCTCTAGTGTTGCATGTGTGAGAAGTTGTATAAACTATGAGCTGACAATGCTATTGTAATTATAAACTAATTAATTATCTTATTATAATTAATTGGGAAAGCCTCAAGGCTGACTCAAGGAATTATTTTGAAGATATGGTATAAAGGAAAGATGTTTTCCTTGTTTGTAATGTAGAAGTAATAATTATAAGATTGAAGTGTATGCGAAGAGTGAAAAGGAGTAGAATGTTTACTGAATATGAGTAAGTGATCCAAGGCATTATTGGATGTGAGATTTGTGATCTAGTTACAAGATTAGAAGGAGCAAAAGTCCAGTTGAGAGGAAAAAAAGAGGAAGGAGCAATACTATTCATTTTTATTATTCTGCAAGAAATAATACAAAGATCATTTAGACAATGGGTTCATTAATCTTTTCCTTGAAGTTGTTTGGGCAGTGGGTCCAACTATCTTCCACATTTCCTAATAGGGTTGGCACAACTCCTAAGAGGGTTGGAATCTCCTAATAGGGATTCAAAGTCTCATTGTAGGGTCCATCCTCTAACAAGGAGTATTTATATTAGTACATCATCTTGTGGGTACCATCCCCCCCGAGGTTTTCCCTTTGATTAAGGGTTTCCCTAGTTAAGTTGTGTGTGAGTATCTTGTTGTAGTTTTTGATTATATATTGCTCATATGGTTAAATTTTAATAAGGTTGATAATTGTGATATTAGTTGGATAATTGATTCACAACCCCCCCCCCCCAGTTATATTACTGGACTATAGATTCTAACATGATAGTAATGTGTAGAATAAAATTCAAAGAGAAGCACAAAGAAATGAACAAAGATAAGAACCTAAATATAAATCTAGAGTAGAAATCAAAGTTGAAGTAGTGACACCAAACAAAAACTTAATAAATAATCAACTTGTTGATCAGATTGTTGGAAACAAAGACAAAGGAGTTATGACGAGAAATAAGGTACAAGAAGAACTATGTTTGATTTCTCAGGTTGAACCTCAAAGTGCTTATGAAGCCAATAAAGATGGTTTTTGGATTAAAGCTATGAAAGAACTAGAGTAGACTGAAGAGAACAATATATGAGAATTGGTTCCCAGACCTAAAGATGAGAATGTTATTGGAACTAAGTGGGTATGTAGAAACAAGATGAAAAAACAAGGTGAGGTTGTAAGAAACAAAGCAAAACTGGTATGTAAAGTTATTCACAACAACAAGGAATTGATTTTGAGGAAACATTTGTGCTAGTTGCTAGAATAAAAGAAATAAGAATTTTTTTTGGCATATGCAACTAATAAGAATTTCAAAGTCTATCAAATGGATGTCAAATCAACCCTTCTAAATGGTGAATTAGAAGAAGAGGTATATATTGAGCAACTTGATGGTACTCCTTTGACAAATAAAGAGGAAATAGTTTGTAAATTAAAGAAATCATTTTTTGGATTGAAACAAGCACCTAGAGCTTGGTATGCGAGATTGGATAAGTATCTATCAAATTTGGGATTTGCAAAAGGTAATGCTTATAATAACTTGTATTTGAAAAATATTGAGCATGGCTTGCTGATTGTTGGGGTATTTGTGGATGACATAATATTTGGAGGAGATAATGAAGCAAGTGAACATTTGTAGTAGAGAAGAAGAAAGAGTTTGAGATTAGTGTGATTGATGAGATGAAGTATTTCTTAGGATCATAGTTTGTTCATAATGAAGATGGTATCTTCATATCACAAGCTGAGTATAAAGTATTTTTTTAAAGATTTGGTTTTGAAAGTTGTCTACCCATTAGAACACCTATTGTAACTAGTAACAAATTATCTAGCAAAGATAAAAACCCTACTATTGAGTAGAGAAAATGAAGATCTATGATTAGTTGATTGCAATATTTAGCACACACTAGAGCTGATATAGCTATTAGGCATATCCTAAAGAGTCACACTATATAATAGTAAAGACAAAATTTAGATATTTGAAGGGTACACCTGATTATGAGTTATGGTATGACAAATTAAATGATTTTACTTTATGTGCATATACTGATGCAAGTTGGGAATGAAGTGTAGATGATAGAAAGAGCACTAGTGGTGGAGCATTCTTCTTAGGAGGAAGATGAGTTTCTTGGTTAAGCAAGAAATATGGTTGTATTTCATAGAGTACGAAAAAAGCAGAATATGTAGCCACAACAAATAGTTGTAATCAGATTATATAGATGAAACAAATCTTGCAATACATTGGTATTGAGTTTATAGAGCTTGTTATCATACATTGTGATAACACAAGTATAGTGAGTATGTCAAAGGATGCATTGTTACATTCAAAGACAGAGTATGCATCTATTAAGTATCATTTTTAAAATTGAAAGTTTCAGGGAAAGAGATAAGATTGGAGCATGTTAGCACAAAGGAGCAAATAGTAGACATATTTACAAAACCTTTGGTGAAGGATGCATTTGAGTACTTGAGAGGCATGCTTGGGTTTATGCCCTAACCTAATTTTGAGTAGTTGAAGCAGAGATTGCATCAACATGTAAATGTAAATTGTAAAAATATGTAATATTGCAATTTAACATGTAAATATAATATCTTAAGTTGGTCCTTTATTATTTTAAATTGAGAGAACCTCAAAGCCAACTCAATACATTATTTCAAGACTTGGTATAAAGGAGAGATGTTTTCCTTGGTTGTAACCATCCAATGTAGATATTGTGTAATCAATGAGATTATTTTTGTGATATATGAACTTGTGGATGAGTATCCAGTGAGGATTGTATTGAGCAAACTTAAATGAGAACATCTTTTGGATTAGAGAAGTGGTTTGTGCAGTTGAGGCACAATGAGCTAACAAAGATTTGTATCTGACAAAGAAGTTGTTGTTAGTCAATGATTATTGCATACTTATATTATTCTACAAGGATACTATTGAAGCCGTTTGGATAGTGGGCCCATCTATCTTTCTATTTAACTCCTAATAGGGTTGGCACAAGTCCTAAGATGGTTGGAATCTTCTAACATGGATTCAAAGTCTCCTAATAGGGATTCATATGTATTGAATGCATTTCATTGACTCCTAATAGGGTCCATCATTTTAAAAGGAATAATTATATTGGTACGTCATCTTGTGGGCACCATTTCCACTAGGGTTTTCCCTCTGATCAAGGATTTCCCTAGTTAACCTATATGGTGTCATTGTGTATGGTTATATTTCTTTGATTGTTGCACCTACTGCTTACATGTTTTAAAATTAATAAGGATATTAGGAGTTATTTTAATTTCATAACTAATTCACACCCCCCCCCCTTCTGAGTTATCTTGATGGACTTTACTTTCTAATTGAAACCTCCATTATTGCACGAGGGGGGGGTGGACCTTTTCTCCCCACAATGAATCTACATTTCTTATTGGGTGCCCCATATATCCCTATAGAATTATAGGGCCACCCACCTTGCAAGCAGGGATGGAGGTCCCTATCATCGACAAGTCCCTAAACAACATGTGTGATAAATTTCACTTATTCTCAATGAAGTGTGAAGTATCCACAATCCACATCCTTAACTAAATTATAACATACTAATTCATATTTATAAATTAAAAATTAATAAAACAAAATTTAGTTATGTTAAGTTTCTTGTTAGTAGGTCTAATATATTTCACTTATCCTGAATGGGTGTGAAGTATCCACAATCCATATCCTTGTCTTTAGTAATCACTTCAACCCTTTTCATGCAATCTTTGTCTTCTTTTATTTTTACATCCAATCATTGTGTTTTCATACTCTTCTTATTCTCTTCCTAGTACACTTGATTATGGATTATGGTATGTTAGATGAAATGATTTTACTTTATGTGCATATACTGATGCAGATTGGGTAGGAAGTGTAGATGATAGAAATGACACTAGTGGTGGAAAATTCTTCTTACGAGGAAGATTGGTTTCTTGGTTAAGAAAGAAATATGACTATATTTCATAGAGTACAACAAAATCATAATATGTAATAGCAACAAATAATTGAAATCAAATTATATGGATGAAATAAATCTCAAAATAAATTGGGATTGAGTTTACAAAGCCTGTTATCATACATTGTGATAACACAAGTATAATGAGTAGGCCAAATGATGCATTGTTACATTCAAAGACAAAGCATATATCTATTAAGTATCACTTTTTGAGAGAGAAAGTTACAAAAAAAGAGATTAGATTGGATTGTGTTAGTACAAAGGAGCAAATAGAAGACATATTTACAAAACCTTTGGTGAAGGATACATTTGAGTACTTGAGAGGTATGCTTGGGTTTATGCCCTAGCCTACTTTTGAGTAGTTGATGCAGAGATTACATCAATGTGTAAATGCAAATTGTAAAAAGATGTAATATTGTAATTTAACATGTAAATGTAATATCTTAAGTTGGTCATATATTATTATTATAAATTGGGAAAGCCTCAAGGCCAACTCAATACATTATTTTAGAATTTGGTATAAAGGAGATATGTTTTCCTTGGTTATAATCATCCAGTGTGGATAGTGTATAATCAGTGAGATCATTTTTATGATGTATGAAATTATGGATGAGTATCAAGTGAGGATTGTGTTGAGCAAACTTAAATGCGAACATCATTTGAATCATAGAAGTGGTTGGTGCAGTTGAGGCATGGTGAGCTGACAAACATCTGTATCTGGCAAAGAAGTTGTTGTTTGGACAATTATTATTGCATACTTGTATTATTCAACAAGAATAGTACTTAAGCCATCTAGATAATGGGTCAATTTCTCTTCCTATTTAACTCCTAATTGTATATGAGCAATGTTAGTATGCTAATAGAAACCAAATTTAAATAAAGCTTCTACAAACTAAACAAAATTCATAAACTTCAAGATAGACTAAGATGAGCTCTTAATTGAGAATATGAGCCATTAATGGGCTCTCTCAATGAGAAGCTCTCTTGTTGAGTAGCTTTGTCTAAATAGATAGGATGTATGCTCAAGCTTTATGCTTCAAAAAGGGCTTCAAATGTAGTTGGAATTTGGGTGTGAGTGTATGGTTTTGATGTAAAATGGAATTACGACTTTACTTCATTGATTGTGTTGTTTTGCAAAGGGGAAGGATCCTATTTATAGGCAAGAGGCTTGAGGGATTGAGGGATAAGATGCAAGGATGGGGAAAAGCTCATGGAGGGCTCAGATTGCATGAGAGGAGAGCACATGGATTGTGCTTCCTTACAGCCAATCAGGGAGTGACACATGTCACAGGGTGAGAAGATGGAGGAAAGGGGAAGGATGAGTCAACAAAGGAGGCTCAAAGGATAAAATCTTCATAAAGACCCTCATAATGGCTTGTAAGAGCAATGAAAGGGCTTTGGAAGAGTCATTTATGGCCTAGTGGACTTCATAAAGTTTTATGGTTGGGATATTTTGAGAGAGATGAGAGAAATTTTGACTTGGGCTTGATTAGGAAGGTTTTAAGCTTGCTTAGGCTTGTGCAAATGATTAGAGGATGGATTAGGATGGTTTAGGATTAGCTTAGGGATAGGCAAGTGGATGGCATTTAATGAGGGTGGGTGAAGGAGGAGATATTTGTTAACTTTGGCTTGGGTTAGTAAGTTTTAACCCATGTTTAGGGAATGTGACAAGGTTAGGAGGGGATTAGGATTAGGTTTAAAGACATCTTCTAGAAGAGTCTAGACTTTGGATGAGGATAAAGACTTTCTAGAATAGTCTAGAACTTCCTAGGATGAGGATGAAGACTTTCTAGAAGAGTCTAGAACTTCTTAGGATGAGGATAAATTAGATTTTTAGGAAATAAATAAAGTTTTATTTATTTCAAGGGTTTGGGTTGAGGAGATATTTATTAAAACTTTTTAAATAAACATAAGGATTAATATTTAATCTTAATTAAATATTTTGAGTTGGGATTAGGGGTAGGAAATGATGGGATTAGCCTTTAATCAAAATTAAAGAAGGATTAGAAGATTTTGGAAGAGGTTAGTGATCTTAAGGAAATTGGCCAAGTTTTGGGCAAAAAATAAATTTTTTATTTATTTTGAGTTTTTTGGTCAATTTATTAATTAAATAATTAATAAATAAAGAAATAATGTTTAAATAAGATTTAAACATTTTTGGGAGGGATTCCTTAATTAAATATTTTAAATTAAGATAAAGGGATTTAATGGCATAAAAATAAATAAATAAATTAATTAATTAATTAATTAATAAATGATGATGTCATCAGAGACTTTTTTCAGAAAATAAAAATATTTTATTTTCTAAAGGATTTTTAGGGGTCTACATTTTGCCCCTCTTTGATGTGATGCCGCAAGTGGCATGGCATCAAAGATAAGAAAATAAGATGCCCAAGGCTAGAGCAGAAGAGGAGAGAATGGACTGCAAGATGCCCCCTCAAGAAGGCGACAGGGAGAGAAAGCGAGGCTCGACGGCTTCTTGAAAAGTACAAGAATCTTGGTGGGTGGGAGGACGAAGAGTGGCTTAAGAGAAGAGGTTTAGTTAGCTCAAACTCTCACAATGGGAGAATGATAAAGGAGAATTAGATGCACAAGAGGAAGCAAGCTTAAGACTTTAGGGAAGGTGGAGGATGAAGGAGCAGAGCACTATAAAAAGGAATCCAAGATAGGGAGAAGGATGAGGGGGTTATAAAGCTGATGCAATAGGATTTCAAAGAGTCAAATTGGTGGAAGATGGGTTTCGGAGATCCCTAGGACTAGGATTATGGATCTCGAAAGATGAGGCTTGGTGGATTGATTGGATTGGTGGATCGCTAAGACTAGGATTGTGGATCCCTAAAGCTAAGAGTGATGATTGATTCTGAGAGATACAGTTGCACAAGCTGGGGTAGGAGAGACGAATGTTGGATATGGATGGGGGATAATGGAGATGAAGGGAATCCATTGAAGCTTTTTGAGCAGGGGGATACTTCAAAGAGAAGTACCACCATGTAGTTGAGCACTAGATTTGCTATAGGACTGTTGGTTAATTTCCAAGGTTACCAAGAACATCAAGGTCTTTTCACCAACTGTCCAGAGGACTGACAGACTGACTCGAAACAAACACACAAGGATTGCCCCAGCATCACACATGAAACCCGGAGGAAACAGCGTGGAACCGATACTGGGTAACCCACAAGCAAAAAAGAAACAAACGAAAGACTTGATCAAAATCGTACGCTCAGAGTGCCCCATTCGTAGCATACCATGATATGGAAGATCGTGGCAACCTTGAGGAGGGAACAAAAAGATTGCTTGGAAAAGATACTTCAAGACCCAAAAGGGAAGATTCCAAATTAAAAGAAAGTGAAAATCCAAAAGAGAACCGTTTGCCAATGAGATGGGTAGGACGAGGTACTAACAGACCAAGATTAGACATGAAGAAAGCTATATCCTACAAGGATCTATCAGAGAGCACCTAAGCTGATGGATCTGGGTGAGTGATGCGTCTGGCAAGCTGAACTAAGAAGGATAACACTTTGGTGACAGGAGATCTAGCTAAATGATGCATTGGAATAGCTAACCAAGATGTGTGATGTGTGCAAGATGCTGATCAAGGAGGAACTAACACAAAAGCTGGATAGATACAATGGTACTAAGCTAAAGAGGATGTACAAGCTGACGAACCAAGATATGTTACAAATGTACAAGGTTGTTCATGTTTGGGTTTTGTGAGATGGAAATGTTGGTGAAGGGTGGGATGTCTGCAATAGTTGATAAGCAGATAGGTAGATGGTTTGTGAAAATGGGGTTCTTTGTGTGCATGTGATAGGATACAAACTAGGATACAAGCTTTGGACAAGATTTGGATATACCAGCTATGGTACAAGATTTACAAGGTATAATACAAGCTCCATTAGATTTTGGATATTTGGTTGGAACACCAAAGGAACAAGCAGGTGTGTTATGGGATGGTGGGTGGATGGATGAGGGATAGGATAGTGATAGATAATGGATTAGTCTTAGTACACAAGGTGCCTGAATTACCAAGTTTTCACCAAGGTACCCATCCAAGGCGCTTGAATTGCCAAGTTTTCACCGTTGGACGCTTATTTCTCTTTACTTTTTTTTTTTTGTATTTTTCAAAAGCTGGGTATATCAAGGATCTTCAAGCATAGAACTTCTTGAGATGAATGATGTTAATAGGATCATTCAAGAGTTCTCCTTCTGGTGTAGATAACTTATAGGCTCCAGAGCCAAAGGATGTAGTGACAACATAAGGACCAAGCCATGTAGGTTCAAACTTGCCTTTCTTTTCTCGATCTGCTTGGACTTTCATGTTTTCTTTGAGGACCATGTCGCTTAGCTGAAAGTGTCATGGAAGCACCTTCTTGTTGAAATTCCTTTTGAGACGATTTTGATAGACTGTGAGATGATCATAGGCTTGTTGTCGCTTCTTGTCTAAGAGATCTAGCTGGGTGAGCCGAGCTACTTTGTATTCTTCATCTGATATTTGCCCATGCAAAGATATGCGCAAGGAGGGAAATTCAACCTTGATGGGTAGTACCGCTTCAGCACCATAGACTAGGGAGTATGGAGTTGTTCCTGTGGATGTACGGAAGGAGGTTCGATAGGCCCATAGGGCTGGATTTATTTGTAGGTGCCAATCGCGGCCGAAATCATTGACAACTTTCTTTAGGATTTTAAGGAGGGTTTTGTTAGTTGCCTCCACCTGGCCATTACCTTGTGGGAAATATGGGCTAGAAAAGCGATTATGGATGCGAAGGGAAGTGCATAATTATTCCATGTTGAGATTTTCAAAGTTACCTTCGTGGTCGGTGAAGATGGTGGATGGGATGCCGAAGCGGCAAACAATGTGGTACAAGATAAACATAGAGACCTGAACTCCTATAGCTGAGACTAGGGGGACTGCTTCCACCCATTTAGTAAAATAGTCTGTAGCTGTTATTATCCATTTATGTCCATCGGATGAGAGGGGTGTGATAGTTCCAACTAGATCAAGGCCCCAACAAACGAAAGGCCAAGGTGGTGCAATAGGTTGTAGATCCTGTGTTGGAGCGTGCACAAGATTTGTGTGCTGCTGACATGGGAGACACTTTCTGATAAAGTCACAAGAGTCTTCTTCAATGGTAGGCCAATAGTAGCTTGCTCTAAGGATTTGTCGTGCTAGGATAATACCACTCGTCTGGGCACTGCAAAGTTCAGAGTGTACTTCTTTTAACACTATCGCGGCCTCGTTTTGGCCTAAACATCGAGAGAGAGTATCGTGATAACCCTGACGATATAGGGTATTGGCTATGATAACATAGCGGGATGATTTTTGGATGAGGTTCTGGCGTTGGGTACGTGTGAGGTGAGGGGATATGATACCATTGTTAAGGTAAGTGTGAATCTCATGGTACCAAGGGGATTGGGGACCAACCAAGATACAAACACGGTTTGAATCCTCATTCGCATAGGCGGGTGTGAGGAGCTACTCGACTAAAAACTAATACTGTGTAGCTGCGTAGGGAATTTCCAAGAGCAAGCCAATAGTAGCCATAGCATCTACTGCTTTGTTCTATATTCGAGGCACTTGTGTAAACTAAAGCTTTGTAAAATGTTGGGTTAGCTGATCAACTAGCTCTTTGTAGGGTAATAGCTTTTCATCTTTGGTTTGATATTCATTTAGGGCAAGCTTGATAATGAGCTGAGAATTGCCAAAGATTTGTAACTCAGTGATGTTCCATTCTGCAGCTATCTTTAATCCTGCTATGAGGGCCTCATATTTAGCTATATTGTTGGTGCTAGGGAATTGTAGCTTGAAGGCTTTTGGAATGTAATCTCCTTGAGGTGTGACCAACAATATTCCTGCCCCTGATCCATGAGATGTGTATGAGCCATCAAACTAAAGTTTCCATGGGGGTTGTTCTTCAATTAGACAGATATGCTCATCTGGAAATTCTGTGATCAACGAATAAGCATCTATTAGAGGTGCATCAGCTAGGTGATCTACTATAGCTTGCCCTTTGATTGCCTTTCTGTCCACATACTGGATGTCAAATTAGCTAAGGAGCATAACCCATTTGGCCAAACGGCCTATTAGTGCTATTCTGGAGAGCATATACTTGAGAGGGTCGATCTTGGAGACTAGTTGGATGGTATGACTTAGCATGTAGTGGCGAAGCTTTTGAGTTGAGAAAACAACTGCCAAACAAGCTTTTTCCATAGGAGTGTAATTGAGTTTATAACCAACTAGGGTTCTACTGATGTAGTAGATGGCTCTTTCTCTGCCGTAATCATCAAGCTGTGCTAGAAGTGCCCCTAGAGCAGTAGGCATTGCTGATATGTACAAGATCAAGGGACGACCAGGAACTGGTGGAACCAAGGTAGGGGATTGGTGAGATACTGCTTGAGCTGATCGAAGCTGCGCTGACATAAAGGATCCCACTTGAAGTTCTCATCCTTCTTTAGTAAATGTGAAAATGGTGTACACTTATTTGCAAGCTGGGAGATGAAGCGTCAGATGTATTGAAGCTTTCCCTGAAGAGAGCGAAGCTGTCGCAGTGTCTGGGGAGGAGGCATGTCTAAAATAGCCTTGACCTTCTTGGAGTCGATCTCTATACCTTGTTTAGAAACTATTAAGCCTAGAAGCTTGCCAGATGTGACCCCAAAGACACATTTCTTGGGATTCAACATGAGATGATATTTGGCTAACCTATCAAAGACTTTCTCCAGGTCAGCAAGATGATCCATGAAGGTATGAGACTTGATCAAGATATCATCCACATAATCCTCCAAAATGCTATGGATGAGATCATGAAAAATGGCTGTCATAGCTCTTTGATAGGTAGCCCCGGCATTCTTTAGGCCAAAAGGCATCATGTTGTAGCAAAAGGTTCCCCAAGGGATAGTCAATGATGTCTTATGTTGATCCTCTTCTACAATCTTGATTTGATTATACCCAAAAAATCCATCCATGAGGGACAAAATTTCATGTCCAGCTGTAAGATCTACAATCATATCTATGTTGGGCAAGGGAAAATCATCTTTTGGACAAGCTTTGTTAAGATCTCTGAAATCAGTGTAGATTCTGATGTCACCGGAAGGTTTAGTGATGGGGACCATGTTGGAGATCCACTCTGAGTAGTCGATAGGTCGAATAACCTTAGCAACTAACATTCTTTCTAATTCAGCTTTGACCAGTAATGCCACCTTGGGGTGCATTTTTCTAAGCTTTTGTCTGACGGGCTTGATCTTTGGATCGACTGCAAGATGATGAACTACAAGCTTTGGATCAAGTCCTGGCATGTAATGCCCCGCCCGGAGATCCTTGGAAACAAGGATTCAAATCAAGCCAAGATATTTTTTTTTTTACAAGTATGAATGCACATGACAACATCATACAGGGATCACAACGATCGCAACGAAAGACTTTATCACCATCCTGGCAACCAACGAATCTCCAAAC
The DNA here is from genome assembly GCA_028749045.1 of Cupressus sempervirens. Taxonomy (NCBI): domain Eukaryota; kingdom Viridiplantae; phylum Streptophyta; class Pinopsida; order Cupressales; family Cupressaceae; genus Cupressus; species Cupressus sempervirens. The sequence continues at coordinate 210,293,706 of CM053792.1, forward strand.
GCCACCACCAAACTGACACACACAACCAAAGCCAACAATGACAAAGCACATGATGAGGGCACAAGAAACAACCACTCATCAACAAAACACCAAGCTGGGGTAATATGCAGAATCTCGAAATTTGGCTAAGCCTGAAATCCTGAAGCCCTGAAAATTGGCTAAGTCTGGATTTTTGAAGCCCTGAAATTTCCTAGAATCCATAACTTATCTCCGAGAGGTCTAAAACCTATCTCAAACGATTTGTCGCATATATTAAAATATATCTTAAGTATAAGGAATTAAACGATATATTTTAAACCCCTAGGAAATCTGTTTTGAACCAGGAAGGTGTAAAAATCAAAAGGGTGTCCAAAACCAACTTTCGAACTTTCATCCGACAAGCCTAGATAGCCCCTGTTTCTCGCGCGAGAAAGAAAACTGGTCTCGAGTTTTGTGCGAGATCTTTCATCGCTTCGCGTGAGGATTCACATTCTCGCGCGAGGATTCCTATGCGTCGCGCGAAGATTTACATTCTAGCACAGGAAGTGTATTCTTTCGCGCGAGGAAGAAATAGTCTCGCACGAGGAGAAAACAGTCTTGCTCGAGGAAGAAACAGTCTCGCGCGAGGAAACAAATTAGCGTGACACAAAACACAATCAAAAAGCTAAACAAACAAGGAAACCTCCACACCGGGGAGTACCGGATCCACGTAAATCGAGGAATGAACACTCAAGAGCACTAATAGCAAGGAAAGAGGAACATCTAACCATCTAAAACATAAAAGCAAAGCACATACTGAAATAAACATCGCAATGAACGAAATACATTTCAGAACTAAACAACCAAATAAATGCGCGGTTCCTCCCAACCGTCAATAGCATCATAAGACCATCGTGGGTCCTAGCCATCCCCTGCGCGTAACATCCCAAGCCACCGACCAAATTGTCGGTACTATCATAATAGGGACGTCACTACTAAAAACATGCAATAATAACAACATAAGAAAATCTAACATGCTAGTGATAACGCATAAGATAATCCTATAGTAGATAACATCACCTATCACATGCTAAACAGCAGTAAGCAACATATATACTACTAAAGCAAATCACATCATCTAATCATATGCTAAAAATCATAATAAGGGAATGCGCCAAATAAAATAACATCATCTAAACATGATATATAAGCATCCCAATGAAAGCATAAATCACAAGAAAGCATACTCCAGAACCTGAAGTACCAAGTGAAGACATCCAGCAACGGTCGCACTAGGACAAAAGATCATCTCTGTACACCGATCCCTAACAGTGGTGAAGGTAGCTACGCTTCCCAACCACGTGGCACCCATAGGTCCACACCCGCCATGCTGATGGAGATAATGATCCAACCACAAACACACAAAAAACACAACATCCAAGGCTAACACTCACGCCAGACAGTATGATGGCTGAACCAAGAACCTAAGACAATGCAAGGAGTAAAGGTCCTGGTCAGACACTCAATAGGCTACTATGTAGGGGCTGACATCGTGGAGAGTCGCTTAGCATCAAAAAGCCCAAGCTCGGATCGTGTGTCCTCAAACTTAAATGGGTGCTCACACGTTGTGTCCTTGAACTTAATCGGGTGCTCACACATTTTACTTATCTTAAGTTTTATTAACAATCACACATTTTATTTAGTTATCACTTATATAAAGCTTCCTCTGCCAACCCATGATGCCATGATCGTCGGGCTGCGAGATAGAAGCCCCCTCCAGATGCTACCCTACCCTACCCATGCTCATCCTACAACAAGTGCCCGTGGGCATGCATACTCCCATCCCAACCCCAATGATCATAACTTCCGGCAAATCCACGGAAGATTGGGCCTCGCAAGTCACCCAACAAATGTACGCGCACGTACTCGTGTGTGGCGCACCACCATCATGAAGATCATAACACAAGGACAGGAATGAGAACATAATGCAAATAAAACACCCCACTGAAAGCAACATGGGAAGGATGGATTCTACACGAATCCCAAAGCCAATAAAATCATACACCATGAAATCACTCAACCGGCCTCAATCCGAGAGTATGGATTCTACACGAATCCCAATGATGTAACAAGACCAAACATCGTGAACTCACTCAACCGGCCTCAATCCGAGAGTATGGATTCTACATGAATCCTAGCATTCACGAAACAAAAGCAAAGGTCCAAAAGAAACCATAACAGGTAACAAATCACTCAACCGAACACAAAGTCGGGAGTACGGGTGCGACATGCATCCCAATGCAACATAAAAGTGCAATAGTGGTCTGACTAATATCCAAATGGATCATCCAGGTCCACGAACCACAATGTGCCAAGAAAACTCGAGAAAACAGGGTAGCACGCAAAACGAGGTGAAAACCCCAAAAATTGGAAAATTACAAAATTAAAACCCATTTGGCCTTTGGGTTCAAAAACCCCAAAAATCCAAAAATAAATGGAATCGGACACCGTATGCAAAAACGGCCAGCATAATGGTACAAAACTCCAAACCCTCTTCCCAAAAAATAGGGAAATGTTCATACCCGCCCAACCGGGTAGAACTAACATACAGAAACGAAGGGGAACACTAGTTCTCAACCTCCAAACAAACGGCTACCAAAAATAGAAGCTGAAACGGAGCAGAAACAATAAAACAGGAAAGCCCTACCTCACAGCCAAAAGGGCAAAACGAGAATCTGAACCATAAAATAAATATCTCGCAGAAGTAGCTGAAAATCGCGGCAATCCAAGGTTTCCTCGAGCTGGATCCAACGAGCCCAACCTCGCGACGATCCCACGCCCGTAGCTCCCACAACGAACAAAATAGTAAATCCTCATGAAGAGGATTTTGGGTTTTACTCTCCAACTTTCCAATTTGAAAGTGAGAAGTGAGGAATTAAATTCCTCTTTGGATACTTATTCACTTTTTGGGTGAATAATCGATTAGGGCATTTAACCAGCCAATCTAGTTAAACCCCGAATCGACCCAAACGAAAATAGGCTATTCCTATAAATAGGAATTCATCTATGGCAAAGCTGCCAGAAATTAAAATAAATCAATTAAAAAGCCCGAAAACCCAAAAACACATAAATCTCCTAAACAACTTTCGCGACAATGCGAACCTCTAAATGCACAGACACGCTTACTGGTCTAATCACATAATGCAAATGAGTTCGGATTTAATAATCACCGAAAGGTTTAATTTAAACATTTAATTAAGGATACGTCGACCATACAAAGGCGACATTGGTAAAATATGAACAGCTGAATCACTAACTCCAAGTGCCACTGCCAGGGATATAATCCTGCACACTAAACAACACGATCAAGTGCAATTGCATATAATAATATAGCCGAAGCAATAAATGCATTAAATCACCTAATTTAACCATTTATTTAATTATATTAAAATAATCTATTTACATCACTCACATTCGCATAAAGCATAACAACGCAGGAATGAAGTAAATAACCATAGCATTAAATCCATCACATAACAAAATCAGAGGTATGTCCAAATACCAGATAACCAGATAACATCATAAAACACACTGTCATCTCAAAATGGCATCATCATGCAATATGATTAACTGAACATCATAGTAGTCTAAAATCTATGATACTAGAATCAAAGAATAACATTTGACCCTCGGGTCCTCTCCAATGTAAACATCACATGAGTAACAAATATCTCTCTAATCAGAAATATAACAAGGTAAATGCCTGCAACAAATAACCAAATAATCCAACAAGAACAATCCATTCTAATTACTTAAGCATTTAATAATGATTGATTACTTTGCATTAAAAAGGCATTTAAAACACATAAGCAAACACAGTCATAAACACGACTAACCATTGCTATAGGAACCCAGTCCAGTGTAGCATGGTAATAGTACACAGTGCAATCTCTGCACACATCTCAGGGTAATCATAGAACAACCTCATGATACCACATCAATCCTGGTAACCACTGCCACAAACCTCAATGAACCAAAAATCACATCATAATCTCAAAGATCAGTCAAAAGCATAATCAAAGCAACTGATATAGAAACATAAATCTAAACAACTCAACGGTGTAGACCACTCAGGGTCACAATCATGATCCCATCACAACAAAAGATCATCAAGGTTGCATCCATCAGGATGACTTACAAAAGTCAAATGGGATAGGCACTACATAGCATGTCCTGATATGACCATGCAAATCGGTCAATGTTCTCTCTTAAGACCTCAAAGAGGAGGTCAACTTGGTCTTGTGATAGGGATGCAGCAATGTGAACAAGTCTAGGGATCTCTAAAGAACCGATGTTGACTTCTCTAGTATCCTCAATTAGAATAGAAGACACCTCTGGTCGATTAGCTTGAGGAGGCAATGCTAAATCCTCATGTTCTTCTTGTGGCTGTGGATGTTCTTGCTGAGGGGTTCTCTTTACTGCCTTAGCTAGTCTCGGATTCACCTTAGTTCCAGTTTTGGGTGTATCGGAACTAGGTTGGGGATTTTCTCCAAAATACCCCTTGGGATCTAGCTTGTAGATATAGGCAGAATCTGGCTTTGTTTGCTTATGAGGAGTTTTGGCTCCCATGAATCTCAGAAGCGCTTCCTCTGATGTGAACTCATCAATGTGTATGACGCTTGGTTGGTCCCAATCTATGAGTTGTGGATGGGTGAGTGGCAGGTTAATGAAATGGATGGATAGTTCTTGGAGAACAGAGTCTCCTAGGGAGATTTGGTCTAGGATATCATCGTAGGCTCTCTTTTCAACTTCCTCAGGAATGTCTTTGATTTCGACAAGGTCACGGTGAATGTTCGAAAAAGTGTGACCGTCCGTATTGGTGCCCCCAGTTGTGGGTACGCCAAAGCCAAGACCTGACTTCGATTCCCACTTGTGTGCGTCGATGGGCCACTGCATGCCTCTTTCTTCTGGTCCTAGACCACCACCTTGATAGTTCCATTTGTCAGTGATGAATTTATGTTCTTGGGGATACTTCTGGCTGAAGTGATCAAGGCGTGCTTGATTTCTTTGAGGTGCATCCTTATGTAACCAATTGTTGATATCCGAAGTGAGTTCCTCATGAAGAGGGATTTTTGAGGATACAAAGGTTGTTGGGCCAAACTGTTTGTATCGAGGAGGTGGAATCTCCTTAGCTTTGTGATATGTCGGTCCTCCATGGGCATGTGGATCAAGTGGGAGTGCCCCAACAGCAAATGCATCTGACAGACTATACTCTCCACAGCCTTTGTTATTGATCTTCACGGTTGACAGGGTGGAGGTGAGGATGGTTTCTGGGTCATTACAAGTGTGGGATGAGCTGGTGATGGATGTGCCAATATTAATTCCAGGGTAATGGTTTGTATATGAAGCTTCAACCGCATTGCAGTAAGCAAAGGGTTTCAGATCGGCATGGATGATTACCTCAGTGCCTTGATGTGAAAATTTGACGCACTGATGGTAAGTGGATGGAACGGCTTTCATGGCATGAATCCATGGGCGACCGAGGAGGATGTTAAATGGTAGGTTTAGATCAATAACATGGCAGAGTGTCTCTTGGATGACTGGCCCAACCTTGATTGGCAGCAAAATAGTTCCTTCTGTGGTTCTTTCCAAGTTGTCATAAGCTTTGATGGTGATAACCTCACTGATGATATCTGCCTCAGTATACCCAGCTTGTTTTATAAATTTTAGGGTGCAAATATTCAAGGCTAATCTATTATCTATCATTACTCTTTTCACGAAAAAATTGGATACCATGATGGCTATGCGAAGTGGAAGGGTGTGATCTAGCTCGACCACGGGTATGTCGGTGGGTTTGAATGATAGGGCACATGAGGAGGATAGGTGTCCAACAAGATTACGAAAATCAGTAGCGTTGATATCTAAAGGGACACGAGATTCTATGAGAGCACTGTCAAGGATGTTCTTGTACACAGGACTAGTGCGAAGAAGGTTTAAAATGGAGATTTGGGCTGGCATGTTCCCAAGGTGTTCCAAGATATTGTACTGGCTTTTTGATGGAGTTGATGGTGCTGGTGAAACTGGTGGGCCTGCGATGTTAAATCGCGCTCTTCGAGTGGTGACTGCACACTCATTGTTTGGTCCTTGGATATTGATAACATTGACAGAAGGCTCTTTCTCGGATATACAACCTATGAGGCTACCATAGTCTATGTAGGATGAAGTGTGGTCATTGTTCTTCCCATGCTGTTGGTTTGGTTGGCGATTGTTGGTGTTGTTGTTGTTGGCTTGGATAGGTGCTTTTCTAGGATTTTGGTTGTTGTGAGGAGGAAAAGCATTTTGATAGATCTGTAAGCCTGCATTGGGAGAGGTTTGGGCACCAACGGTGATTTCTTTCCGATCAATGAGGTCCTGCACATAATCTTTCAGTTTCATGCATCTGAGGGTAGTGTGACCTTTTACCCTATGAAATTTGCAGTACTCATTATCTTTGTACCATGCAGCTTTGGATTGGCTTGGGTCGATTTGCTAGGTAGGAGGAAATTTGATGAGGTTTTCCTTGACTAATTTCTCAAAAATGACATCCAAAGGTTCACCAAGGGGTGTATAGTTTCTAGGTGCAGGTTGGAATTTGGGCTTTTGTCCTGCAGCTACATTGATGGCATTAGCTTGATTGCTAGACCCTTGAAAGTTGGGTCTTGGATTGTGGTTTTGATAGCTTTGGTTATTATGCTGTTGGTAGTTGATAGCTTGCTAATTGTTTGGTTGATATGGTGGGTTGGACTGGTTTTGAGAAGGACCAACAATATTCACATGTCTAGTGTCAGTGACACCATTTGTTGCAACATGCTTGTTTTTGTTCCAATAGCTAGACTTGTCATTGGAATGTGATTGATTTTGGTTGGCTTCCTTGTAAATCTTGACCACACCATTTTTGATGAGTCCTTGCTCAAGGATCATTCATTTCTCTTTGATATCTTTGTAGGTCTGCAAACAGTTCATGGTCATGTGGTGAGCCAAGCTAGGATGGGCATTATCAATAAACATTTTCACCAAATGGCGCTCTGGCAAGGTGCAAGATATGCGGGTGGTAAGGGTTTGCCATCTTTGCAGATATTCGGGAAGGCTTTCTCCACCTTTTTGCTTAGTGTGGACAAGATCAACTACTGATAGCTCTATTTCAACAAGATGGGCATATTGGGCTACAAATGCCTCAGACAATTTAGCAAAATTTTTAATTGTGCCATAGGGGATTCTATAAAACCATTCAAGAGCTGGTCCGGCCAAGCTTTTGGGAAAGAGACGCAAGAGGAAGACTTCATCGTATGCCACTTCTTGGCAGTGCATGTAAAATTCTTTGATATGTGTGACAAGGTCTCCTTTTCCTCTGAATTTGTCAAACTTGGGTGTCTCAAAATGCTTGGGAAATGGTGTCATGGTAATGGCTTTGTCAAATGGGTAAGGACACACATTCTCAAACTTGAAGGTTTTTGGATCATTTCCCTCCTGGATGTTCTTCAAAGCTATCTTCATGGCTTCCCATTTTGAATTAATGGGTGATGGCTGGGGTGCCCCCAATGTAGGAGTGCCCTGAGGTAGGTATGTGCTAGATGGGGCAATGGAATATGGATGGCTCTGAGGTATGGGATGGTAGGGATTGTACATGGCTTGGGCAACTGAATGGTGGATGATGGGTTGCTGAGGTGGAGGTGGCACATATTGCTATATGTGTTGTGAGGCTTGCTGTTGATATTGGATTTGAGGTTGGGATTGAGGAACATAAGCTGGCTGTGGGACAAATGGATTGCTTTGTGGAGGTAAGGTATAAGATGGTTGTGAAGCTTGGGGAAAGGATCGGGGAGCTTATGGAACTTGACTTTGGATTTGAGGAGTTTGACCAATATATGTGGGTTTTGCCCCCATTTGGGAAGGTATCTGCATGGCAAAGGAGGCCAAGTAATTGGTGGTTGGTGGTGGTGGATTTCCTCCTAGAAGTGGCATAGAAAAATAGTTGGTAATAGGAGTTAATGGATTAGTTGTTGGTGGAGGTGGTGGGAATTGAAAGCTTGGAAATGGAATTGATGGGGTTTGATAGCTTGGTGGCTGGATTTGAAAGCTTGGTAGAGTGGTGGCAGGAGCTTGGGTCACTTGAGAGCTGGGCAGAACATTGGTAGTAGCTTGTGGGGTTTGATAGCTTTGTGGAGTGAGGGTAGTAGCTTGTGGATTTGTGGCTGATGGCACTGAGCTCCAATGACTAAGTGGAAATGATGGAATCATGTTCTGAGCTGAGGTAAACAAGCTGGGGGTGATGAAAGGTTGATTACTTGGCCCCATGGGTGGTATCCCTGTTGTATATTGCTAAGGTTGGCCAAAGATACTAGCACTGATTTGGGAGATGGGTGGATTTGGAAGGCTGGGTTGGGGAACAGCAGCAACAATAGTGAAGGGAGTGAATGATGAGGTGTTTTGGGTGAAGGGGGTTTGGGATGGAGTGTTATGGACCAATGGTGGAGTGGTGGTGGTTGGATTGGCTTGTGGAAGGGAGATCTCAACTTCAGTGGAGGATGGTATGTTTGGGTCTATTGGATCATATGGGGTGGGTTGCGGCTCTTCTTTTGGCACATATTGAGGATAATTTGAATCATAAGAGCCTATGGGTGGTGGGAGTTGCTCAAACAAGGGGTGAGATGGATCTGATAAGGGGGGAGGTCTTCCAAAGTTGAAGGCTCCAATGTTGTCCCTTCGAAAGTTAGCCATGATTGTTTCCTTGTTTTTGTCTATAATGGCATTCACCAATACTGCATTTCCTGGTTGGTTCATGAAAGCTTCAATATCAGTAGGTGATGGTATAGCGTTCTCTAGGCTAAAGGATGGTTGAGTGCTCAAGGGGAGGGATGCTGTTGGATCCAAATGATAGGGCTCCATTGTTTCCTTCTTCTTCTTGCCTAAGCGAGTGACAGGTGGCATGAAAATGCAGAATGTTCTTAGGGATGAGATGCAACAATGCTGATGGATGCAAAAGGGGGGAAGGCTTTTCTAGGCAAATGATTTCCTAGGTTGAGGCAAAGCTATATGATAAAACCTAAGGAGGATTGAGTTGGGGATGGTAACTTCAAAGATATGTTGCCAAAGCACGAAAGGTCTGCTTTCCTATGTGCAAGCTTGGTGGTGATTGTGTCAACTTAAGGATAGACTGATGATCCTTTAGGAAGAACACGAGATTGACCACTTGTGGATCCCAACCTTTAGCTCAAGGTGATGAGGGATAACAAGTGACAAAGCTAGATTACCCTAGACAAAGCTCTGTCAAAGGGATAACCTTGGTGAGGCTAGTGGATTTGGAAGATGTTAGGAATGGCAAATTTTTGGCAAGGTGACAACAATTTTGAAGGCTTGGATGTGAAGATTTTTAGATTGTTGGCTAGATGGTTTGGTTCTAAATGAGATGGATGAGCTAAAATGCTTAAGGGGATGACTAAGGATGGTTGGCTTACCTACAAGGATGACTCTAAAGTGAAGCTTATGCAAGAAGATGTGGAGAAACAAGGGGGTCTAATCATAGAAGTCATGCCTAGTTGGTAAGGCATAAGCATTGTTAACTCCTGGATGTTGTTTAAGTTGGATGGTGCGATCTAACCAGGCGTCTTGAAGGGCTTCGTCAGCAGCTTTGTCCTCTGCTTTGTGGAGTTTGGCAATTCGAGGGCTTGGTGTTAGTTCCTTTCTCTTGGCTGAAAGTTCTTGGTATGCCTGAGATGGCTTGAGTTTAACTTTGTGAAATTTCTGTTTGGGTTTGGGTTGTTCTGACATGAATTTTTGAATCTGCTTGGCTTTGAGAGATCTCGATTGTTTTTCTTCAACTTGTTCAACTTCTGGAATAGGCAGTGACTACGCTAAGTGTGCCCTAAGCTAGTATTGACCAAGTTTGGCAAACATTCATTCAAGAAATAAAAAATCAAGCAATAGATAGGAACAACCAGATAGAAGTTTTGGATTCTCAGAATGTGATACTTGCGCCAAGGAGTGTGTATGTTTTACAAATGTTTCAATTAGTCACTTCAAACACATTAACATCCTAGATGGTTGTCTACAAGGCTGACAGTTGGTTTAGCTAGGGAGTCCTCGATATACCCAAGGTACGTGAGGCCCAAATCCGTAGATGAAACCAAAACAATGTCACATAGCTGAGAGGAGTGGTAACCCACTTCTCCTCTTTCACTTCTCAAGGGTATAAAGTTCCTTGAGGCTTAGCCCGAGTGACAAAATCTTGATTCCAAAAGAGGTGTCTTTGGATTCACCTCCCGATCTTTATACTCTGCCGAAACGCTGGAGTTGAGGTTGTCCCAAAGGGTGATGAAATCCCCAAGCAGGCCTCCTAAAAAGAAAAACAAGGTTTTGGATCCTAATCTTATTCACCCAAGATGGCCTCAAAAGACGACAAGGGGAGAGAAGACTTGGATGACCTTGGGCTAAAAAACACGCTTGTTCCTTTTCCAACTGACTCTTATGTGTGCTAATCTAGATTTTGCAAGCACTCATGTTTAAGATGCAAATGTTCAATTCCAACTTTGAAATGCGCTAACAAAGAAAAATTGATCGAATAATGCGAACAAGAAGAAGAGTTAGGGTCAACAAGAAAGTAAACCCGCGCGCCCGGAGGCCCTCCACGTCAAGTATCGATTAATTTATTTTAAGGCATTCAAGAGTTGGTGTGATTTTGTTTTAAGCCCAAAACAAAGATGTGTGAAATTCGATTTCAAGCGCGCACTCGAAGGTCCCCCACGTCAAGATTTGTTCAAATTTTAATGCCCAAATGAAGTGTTAGCGAGCCTAATGTGCATTCAAGGAATTTTCTAAGTTAGAAAAACTAATAAAAACACAAGTAAGTGAAGTTTGATCTTTGTGGAGCACTTAACACCCTCTTAGGTGGGCCCATCCCCATAGATGACGCTAATATTGCAACCAATGGTTAAATTGATGGGTGATTAAAGAGGGTGAGTCCAACTACAAACTCACTTAAAGTGTCTTTATTTGATTTTTATAATTTAGGAAGTTTCTAGAATGTAGATGCTTTTTATGCCCCAAAAGATGATTATTTGATCTATGGCATTCAAGATTGGATTTGTTGTTTTAATCATGCATTCATAATAAAAAAAAACTTGATTTTAATCCATGACACTCAAGAGTGATTTTAGCAACATGCATTCAAAGACAAGTGATTAAACATTCAAGTTTTTTCTTTTGAGCATTCAAGATTGAGATTTTGTGTGTTGTCTTAAGAACTTTGAAGTGCTTTGTTTTAAACTTAGATCATTCAAGATTGTTTTGGACTCAAAAGTGAAAATGACTCTTTGGACTTTGGTTTTCATTCAAGATTTTGTGTTCTAGTTTGCATATTTTAAGCCCAAAAATGATATTCCTAGATTGTTTTGATGCATGAAAAACCTAAGAAACATTCAAGATTTTGCAACAAGACATTTGTTTGGAACAAATAACAAAGCTTTTAGGACAATTTTTGGCAACCATTTAGGACTCTTAGTTTTCATGAGATTTTTAAAAGAACTTTAAAATATTTGCAAATGAGGTTCATTTTATCCTTGATTGATGCTTTGAGTTTGATTTAGATTTTAGTGTGCACTTAGTGTTGATTTTGAACCTTTTGAAATGGAAACTTGAAGTTCTTTTTAAATTCTCAAAAATGAAGTGTTCCTAACTTTGCATGAATGCATCTAAAACCTTGATGTTGCAAGGATGCAAATGATTGGATTGGTTTAGTTTCACTTGTTAAAAGATTTTTTCTTTTTTGCAAATTTTTTATTTTTTAATGGATTTAAGTATGATTTGGGGGTTCATTTTAAGCACTAAAAAGAAGTGTGTATGATTTTGCTTCCTTAAAAAAAAATGGCCAAGATCTCCCACAACAAGAAGAAGAAGAAGTAGATGGAATAAGAAGAATATAGACAAGAAGAGGAAGAAGAATTCCAAGTGCTTTGTCCACCTATAAGCTTGAAAAATCTGCAAATACTATGAGATAGACTATGAGTTCCTTTGTCTTCTTCATGCTCATGTGGACCTACAAAACCAATTTATACAATCCTACCAATCACAAAAATAAGCAAAATTAGCCAAAATTAGCAAATGACATACAAAACTTGACTAAAAAAGCTAATGAAGATGACCCATGCAGGGTCCCACCGGGCGTGCCAAAATGTATATGAGCAATGTTAGTATGCTAATAGAAACCAAATTTAAATAAAGCTTCTACAAACTAAACAAAATTCATAAACTTCAAGATAGACTGAGATGAGCTCTTAATTGAGAATATGAGCCATTAATGGGCTCTCTCAATGAGAAGCTCTCTTGTTGAGTAGCTTTGTCTAAATAGATAGGATGTATGCTCAAGCTTTATGCTTCAAAAAGGGCTTCAAATGGAGTTGGAATTTGGGTGTGAGTGTATGGTTTTGATGTAAATTGGCTTCTTAAAATGGCATTATGACTTTACTTCATGGATTGTGTTGTTTTGCAAAGGGGAAGGATCCAATTTATAGGCAAGAGGCTTGAGGAATTGAGGGCTAAGATGCAAGGATGGGGAAAAGCTCATGGAGGGCTCATATTGCATGAGAGGAGAGCACATGGATTGTGCTTCCTTACAACCAATCAAAGAGTGACACATGTCACAGGGTGAGAGGATGGAGGAAAGGGGAAGGATGAATCAACAAAGGAGGCTCAAGGGATAAAATCTTCATAAAGACCCTCATAATGGCTTGTAAGAGCAATGAAAGGGCTTTGGAAGAGTCATTTATGGCTTAGTGGGCTTCATAAAGTTTTATGGTTGGGATATTTTGAGGGAGATGAGAGAAATTTTGACTTGGGCTTGATTAGGAAGGTTTTAAGCTTGCTTAGGCTTGTGCAAATGATTAGAGGATGGATTAGGATGGTTTAGGATTAGCTTAGGGATAGGAAAGTGGATGGCATTTAATGAGGGTGGGTGAAGGAGGAGATATTTGTTAACTTTGGCTTGGGTTAGTAAGTTTTAACCCATGTTTAGGGAATGTGACAAGGTTAGGAGGGGATTAGGATTAGGTTTAAAGACATCTTCTAAAAGAGTCTAGACTTTGGATGAGGATAAAGACTTTCTAGAATAGTCTAGAACTTCCTAGGATGAGGATGAAGACTTTCTAGAAGAGTCTAGAACTTCTTAGGACAAGGATAAATTAGATTTTTAGGAAATAAATAAAGTTTTATTTATTTCAAGGGTTTGGGTTGAGGACATATTTATTAAAACTTTTTAAATAAACATGAGAATTAATATTTAATCTTAATTAAATATTTTGAGTTGGGATTAGGGGTAGGAAATGATGGGATTAGCCTTTAATCAAAATTAAAGAAGGATTAGAAGATTTTGGAAGAGGTTAGTGGTCTTAAGGAAATTGGCCAAGTTTTGGGCAAAAAATAAAATTTTTATTTATTTTGAGTTTTTTGGTCAATTTATTAATTAAATAATTAATAAATAAGGAAATAATGTTTAAATAAGATTTAAACATTTTTGGGAGGGATTCCTTAATTAAATATTTTAAATTAAGATAAAGGGATTTAATGGCATAAAAATAAATAAATAAATTAAATAATTAATTAATTAATAAATGATGATGTCATTAGGGACTTTTTTCAGAAAATAAAAATATTTTATTTTCTAAAGGATTTTTAGGTGTCTACACTAACAAGGTTGGCACAACTCCTACCATGGATTGAAAGTGTTTTATCTTGGTGGACTTTACTTTCTGACATAAATCTCCATTATTGTATGCAAGGGGGGTGGGGGGAGGGTGGACCTTAGCCCCCCACAATTAATCTACATTTCTTATTGGGTGCCCCATCTATCCCTATATAATTGTAAGGCTACCCACCTTGCATGCAGGGTTAGGGGGTCCCTATCATTTACAAGTCCTTGGACAACTTGTGTGATAGATTTCACTTGTTCTTAATGACTGTGAAGTATCCACAATCGACATCCTTAACTAAATTAACACGTAGTAGTTTATAGTTATAAATAAAAAATTAATAAAATAAAATATATTATATTAAGTTTATCATTAGTAGGTGTAATAGTTTTTACTTGTCCTCAATGGGTGTGAAGTATTCACAATCCATATCCTTGTCTTTAGTAATCACTTCAACACTTTTCATACAATCTTTGTCTTCTTCTATTTTTACATCCAATCATTGTGTTCTCACACTCTTCTTATTCTCTTTTTGGACATTTTAGAGTCCTCCCTTCATATTGTTCTCTTAATGCTATTTGTTAGAAACCATTTGAATCTTCATAGTTTGATATCTTATCCACACATTTTTAAACACAAAATAATACATCTTTTGTCTTTGTTTTCTCTTATATATTCTTTCTACTTATTTGCAAAAAATATCTTAGAAACCCCCCATCCTCTCTCTCTCTCTCTCACACACACACACACACACACAAACATTCACAACTTCCTTTCACTATCCTAAAAACACATCAAAGAAAAAACTTGTATTTTCTAAACAAGAACATTTTCATTTTCCACATCCTTTTATTTTCCATGTTTTTCTTAATACCCATGCGACATTACCAAAAATGACTTCTCCCATTTTAATTCTCAGTGTCATTACACAATAACAACTAAATACCAATTTCTCCAGCTTTGATTGTGAAATATTTCTTGCTACTATGGACTATTCTCCTTGAGTCAAGCACATAGTTTATCTTTCCATCTATAAAATTTTACTAGTGATCACCTTGATTAAATGCACATTTGTTTTTATATCTAGACTCCATGTTTAGATCTTGATAAGATGTTCAACTGCCAAATTGGGCATTTCGCATATTATTTTAAAACTTATTAGAGACAATACATTGCATTCAAATGTCCACCATGTAACTGGCCCAACTTAACACATTTTAGTTGATTAAAGTGGTCTTCTTATATTAATAAATAAATTGCAATATATTTATTTTACTAGTCAATCTTCAAAAGCCATTTGATATTCAAGTAAAAATAAATATTCACTTCACAACATTAGTAAATACAATAGAAATATACATGATGTCATTATGTTATTAAGATAATTAGCTAGTAAATAAGTTTTCATAGCTAGCTGCATTTCTCCCTATGGAAGGTTTGAAAACTCATTGCAAACTCTTCGAAACCCTAATTGATTCCCCTTTTGAAACAAAGCTTTCAAAATAGTACATCATTAATACATTGGCAATCATTAATTCAAGTTTATCAATACAACTTGTAATCTTAGACATACACACTATGTCAACTTCATCAAAATATGTTACATCAACACACTTGGCCTGCCATAATATCTTCCCTTCTTGTATAAGAGATGGCAAGACTGCATATACATTACGGTTAGCTTAGTGCAATTTGTTCTAATGCATACAAACCTTGCTCGTGGACATTAACATCATCATTATTGCACATCTTCTTTATCAATCAACATACTATTGGTAATGTTGACATCAATGCCAATTCAATTCTAACAATAATTTACTATTCTTGAAATTATTCGTTAGAATGCTATCAAATTTTATTATTTGACGTAGTATTTTATTTCATTTTACTATACTAAACTTTTTGGAATTAATCTTGGAGTTGTTGTCATCACCTAACTATATAGTTATTGAATAATTCTTGTGATTATCATCCTCCAACCATATATGTTGAAAACTCTCAATTTTAAAAAGATCATCCTATAATTGATACTACTATTTTAACTTTGATACATTTTTTCCTATCAAATATTTGATAACACATCTAAAAAAGGAAAGATATAAAATATGTACTCACCTTTTAAAGCAATGTTACATAATTCACAAAGAAAACAAATGTGAAAATAGTCACATCCCTAAACTCCAAACCATGCAACAACCCAAAATATAAAAAACATAAAATAAAGCCCTTAAGTGACAAGAGTTATATCAAAGGAGACTATTTAATATATCAACAAAAGTGTCTATGAAAGAGTCCCAACCATTTATATTCTTATCATTAATCAATATGAAGTGCCCACAAAAGGGTCCCAACCATTCATATTCTTATCATTAGCCAATCTAAAGTGTCCATGAAAGGGTCCTAATCATTCACATTCTTATCATTAGCTAGTTTCAATTGTCCACGAAAGGGTCCTCAACAATTCATATTCTTATCATTAGACTAATGAAGTGTCCAAGGGAAGGACCCCAACCATTCACATTCTTATCATTAATAGATTTATATCCTTATCTTTTGTAGATCTCAAGTATCCATAAAATCTCAAGTATCCATAAAATAGTTCCAACCATTTATATTCCTATATACAATAGAACAAACATAGCATTTTTAAAATTTAATATCTCTAACCTCTTAAGTTTCATTTATAAAATAATTCAAAGTATGGAAAGATTATGGTAGATTTCCCTATATAGGTAACTTCATAACAAGGAAAGGTAATAATAATAATAATAATAATAATAATAATAATACCAAACAAGCTTTTTATAAGGTGCATGCATGGCAGCTAAACTACGTAGTGAGTGCCAGCTCACAAGCGGAAAAAACATGTGCTTTTCCGTTTACACGGAGGGCCCGTTTGTTTCGCAGAATTAGCAAAACTGGGTTTTGATTCAAAATCTGGTTTTGTCAAAACCAAGATTTGAATTTCAAAATCGGGTTTTGAAAAAAAAAATTGTCCTGTTTGGTTAACCTGGAAGACGAGTGGGAAGATGCATCTTCCGCGTTTGGTTCGTAAAATTGGAATTGGAATTTAAATTTTTTTCCTTTTTTTCATAAATTTTTTATTTTTTATTTATAAAGTTTGAACTTTTAAAAAAAATTTAAATTTTTTTCTATTTATTAATTTTATTTATTTATTAAATATTAATTTTTTATTTTATTTATGAATAAGGTTAATTTTTCCAAGTTATAAATAAAAGCTAAAAAATGTTATATTAATTTATTCTTTGACATTTTATCATACAAAAACTCCAAAAAACTAAAAAATGTTATATTGATCATACATAAACAAGTTATAAGTGAAATAGCATATTAATTTTATCTTTAATAGTTACCTTACAAAAACAAATTACAAAACATTTGCGCAATGTGATGGAACCCATAAACAAGTTTCAATAGAAGTCATATTTTAATAGTTATCCACGTACGACACATTACAAAACATTTGTCCAATGTGACAGAACCCATAAACAAGTTTCAATAGGAGTCATATTTTAGCATTTATCTACATATGATCCAATTATGGTTCAAACGAAGAAGTCAATCTCTACACAAAATAATAAATTTATGCGCATTTTCGCATATGATCCCAGCAAAGAAATCCAAACATAATACAAAGAAAGCATCGTAGAAAGATAATTTCTGCCTTCGTCATAGAAGCAACCATGGCCCTATCCACCTCTCGAGCCTTACATAACTTGCACTCAAATTCCTCCGTATGTGGTACAGTTGTAGCTGGTTCATCCTTGACTGGTGCACCCTTGACCCAGTCAAAGTATCCGCATCCATTATTCCCCTACAATATCAAATCTGCGTTAGTGCTTACAATAATATTAAACTTGACACAATATTTTTAAACAAAAATACATTAACCACCTTTTTTCTATTTGAACAACACCAAAATTGACGTCCGGGATTAGTTGGGGTGTTTGATGTCTTTAATAAGCATGGGACACCACATCGACACTTTGGCACAGTCAACATAGCCACAAACCTATTATAATTATTGCAATTTCAAATATTACATTAGATATATGAATATTATGAGGGAAGAATCAATATAATACACATACACATAATAAAGATTTAACATTTGACATATTACAGACTAACTTATAACCCAACCAAGCTATTTCAAATAGCATAAGATATGGAGATGTGAAACTTTAGTAGTGCATTATATTCATGTATATAAATCTCATACAAGAAACCATTGAAAACATATGCAACTAGATAGAGATACATCCAAAAAAAATGGACTGCACTAACAATGAAAAATAACATGCAACATAAAACATTGAATATATGTTCATCATGTTAACAAAATAATCAAAAAATAAAGCCAAATGAAAGAGATGATTAAAAAGGACAGATTGTGCACATTCATAGACAAAATAAAAGCACATGAAATACCAACTAAAATGGATATACTATCATACGAAATGAAACTCAAGTACAATCCAACCAACTATAAAATGAAAAGCACATTCATAGACGAAATAAATAACCATGTAAGAAACTGATATTGTTAAAGACAACAACACATAAAATAGGAAAACGTTGTTGTCGATGTAGTGCTGTCATGTCAAAAATAATCACGAATACTGCTATTTTGTGACAGTGAATGTAGTGCTGTCATGTCAAAAATACGATTGTTAAACCATCAAAAAAACATTTTTTGTGATAGTAAATGTAGCGCTGTCATGTCAAAAATAATCACATGAAATGTAAGAATAGTCTCAAGAGTTTTAATCCATGCTCAATCTATAGTCCCCCAAACTTCAGCTGTACATATCTCGCTCTCTCCCCTTCAGTCATTCTTAGGAATCCTTTGGCTCTTGCACTTTCAAGCAAAAAGCTATCAAAAGCTTGTAGCATGATATCTTCATTGAGATCGGGTATAACTTTGAGGGCATCATACACTTTATCATAAAGTGAATCTAAGTGTCCTTCATCCATTCTAATATTTTGAGTTTCCTTCAGACCAGCATTTAAACAATTGATAGCATCAGATATAACATCCATGGAACCAGCCATGCTGGCCTTCTTTCTCTTTGCCTTCCTTGATGTTGTTGGTGACACAAATTGTTTGCCAGTTGCACTAGATTGATTAGAAGTATTCATGTCATTATCCAAATCAGTAGCATTATCCATTGTTGTATTATTCATTGCTGCATTAAAGTCCCCATCATCATCTAAATCAGCCGCCTCATCCATAAAAAGGTTCCCTTCTTCATTGTCATGCGCTGTTGCAGCTGCTGTCCCTTCAGCTATGTCATTGCCCACAATGCAAGCTAACTCATTGAAATACTGAAATGGCTGCCTCTTATAAACTTTTGCATTTTTGAAATCTTTTCGCTGCATGTTGGCATAATCAATGAATTAGTTTTTGAGTAAATACTATATAAGATAACTTATACTTTAAATCATAAGAATTTGAAATAACATATTACCTTGAGAAGCTCATCCCAGACACTTTCATCAGCATCCATACATTGAGTGGCCTCATTCCATGCGAAGCCACTTGTATTTTTTAATTCTTTCATAACTCTATAGGCAAGCTTCCATGTTTTCAGCTTATTTTTGAAGTTATCTTTTGATAGATGAAGGTTCAATTCTGCATTGAACTTCCTTTCGATAGCAGTCCACGCATCTTTTCTAAATCCACCCTCTCCTTTTCTACCAAGGTTGACTTGCTCTTGCAATAATTCCAAATATTTGTGTTCCATTTCCCGTGTCCACAATACCTTCCTTGAACAAGAAGGTACATGGGTTGAACGAATTTCTCCATCCATGCTATTGACCAAAATTACAACTTCGAATAATGAGTCAAAATTGCATTAAAAAAATTGTAATCTCAGTCATGTTTTACTTCCAAATGCACGAGTCCTAAAACAACAAAGCCGTCCATAAACCATATAAAAAGACAGTACACCAAACTTACAAGGTTTCTTGTCACAGTATGTTTGCAGCAGAACATATAAAAAGACTACTGGGAATAAGGCTCATAGCCAATGAAAAATAAGAGAGTAAATATGAATAAAATCATTTTAATACGAAATCTTTCTTACACCATAGATTAAAAAGGGAATGCACAATGTCCAAAAAAGAAAACTAATATAGACGTTGAATTATGAGAAGACTGAATTGGTTTCCTCTATCAAGTCAAATAACATATAATAAACCTGCTCTTAATAAACTTGTTCATTAGATTGCACAAATTAGAAGATGGAAGAATATAAGATCTATTGTTTTGTCATCAGTCTAAAAAGCATTGGTTGTTGCTGATCAGATGAAGATTTATGCAATCAACTTACAATGTGATTTTGAGATATCACAGAAACATGTGAACAATGCAAAGAACTTATTATGGACACTACATGTGAACATCACAATTTCAAGATATCACAGAAATCTTGTTACTTGACATCATTAAAACATGTCACTTCTAAATATCACAATTTCAAATATGGAACAACACACACACATCATTTAAATCTCTCATCATCTCTACATGTGAACAACACAATTTCAAGATATCACTGAAAGCCTTCCTATTTTGTATGTTAACATCTATAGTAGAACAACAAGACAAATACATGTAAACAACAAGGACAAATACCTGTGAACAACACAATTTCAAGATATCAGAGAAAGCCTTCCTGTTTTGTATGTTAACATCTATTAATAGAATAGCAGGACACTACATGTGAACAGCAGGACAAATATATGTGAACAGCAAGATGAATACATGTGAAAAAATTGAGATTACTAAGTACATGTGAACAACAGGACAAATAGAACAAGACACAAATCACTTACATGTGAATAGCTGTTGAAAAAAAAATACCATTACTGATCCATCATCAAGACAAAAACAGTAGGACACAAGATTTAAAATAGTATTACAGAAGTTACCTTTAAAACATCACTGCATTATACAAGTTATATTTAAAACATATCAAGCCAAGAAGACCACAAAGTCATATTACAATTGACAAGAAAATAAATGGCCACCCAGTTCATGTAGCAATGTTTGATCTAAAACGTTCACTAACAAAGTGCAATGTTCATGTTTTCTTTGACAAAACTATGCATGAGGTCTATAGTCTTCCCACATTCTTCGTGCTATCTCATCTCGGAATTTTCCCCAATCATCTCTATCTCGCTGAGTCATTCCATATGTCTCAAGTATTGGTACATTTATTGCATTGCGATCATCATCCTCATCAATTTCGATTTCAAGTGGAACACCATCCTCTATTGTAATGTAGTTGTGTAGAATGCAACATGCTAAAACAATCCTAGTTTGTGTCATGATTTGATAAGATGTTGCATGCCTCAAGATAGGAAAACGCTGCTTCAAAATTCCAAATGTACGCTCAATTATATTCCTAAGTGAGGAGTGCCGGTGGTTATATAACTCCTGTGGAGTGTTTATTGGGTTTGCTCTAGAAAACTCCTTCAGATGATAACGTGTAGACCGAAAAGGGGCAAGAAATCCTGGTACATTTGGATATCCAGCATCCGCTAAATAAAATTTTCCTACAAAAATGCACAAGTTGGGTTACTTTTATAATCATTACCTCATTTATCATAAATGTGACTTTATAACCATTTACAAGATGATTTGACATACCGGGGGGAACTACTAGCGGATCTGCTCTTGAGAGAGCTGAAGCAAGAACACGACTATCTGCAGCAGACCCTTCCCAACCAGCAAGAACGTATTGAAACTTATAATCAAATGAACACACACCCAAAACATTTTGTGACAAGTGACCTTTTCTATCACGATATTTAGCTTGTATATCCACATCAACAGTAACTGGTATATGGGATCCATCAATTGCTCCAATGCAATCCTATAATAACCACTAGGATGTTCAAATGTGCAACAATATGATTAAATGTAAAACAAAAAAATATGTGGCACTACGAAATTTACCTTGAAGTATGGATCAAAACGATCCTTCCCAACAATCTCTGTAGGAGTGTTAGGACTGGGGGGAACCAGATAATCAGCGTGGAGACTTAAGATACCCTTTAACACTCTATGGAAATATCGACTAACTGTCTCTCCTGAGTGACCAAAGTTGTGAGCTATCTTACGATTCCTCAAATTGTGGCCAAGGGTATGGAGCAACATTACTAGTTGTTCCTCTACCGTTATGTTTAGTGTATCTTCAATGCTTCCTTTTTGCCTTAGAATATTGGCTAGTTTAAAGAAAGCTCCTCTGCTCATACGAATTTGATCATGACAATCTGTCTCATTGGAGTGGACAATTCTCTTATAAAAAGGAATTTCATCTCTTTGGCGCTTATGCCTCTCTCTTCTACTTTCTTGTGCAGATTTTGCTATGACTACTGCAAGGTAGGCAAGAATAGCAGCAAGAACACGAATAAGCCTAGTCTTCCTAACAATGACTGCTTGGATTCGTATATCTTTAATAGGAGCCATCAATAACCTGAAAATAAGCAACAAATGATATCAGAGACACTTAAACTCCTCACAGTTTAGGAAAATTAGGATGACTTAGCTTACAGCTGCCCAAAGGGATCAACAACACCCATACAGAAACTAAGGATTAAAGAGTTATTTTATAAATTTATGTTAGTTGGACTTATGAGCCACGCGCATGGTTAAGAAAACATCTATTTTTGGGGGTTTAAAATGCAGCATTGTACTTTTTCATTAGAGACAAGGAAAAGTCTCTAAACTTGGAACCTAAATCGGTAACCAATTTGATAAGTTGTAATTGAAGATTGAAACTTCTTAGGCTCCATATACAATTACAAGTGTTCCTATCAAAGGAATCTCATTTGATGACTCAACAAAGAAAGGAGTTATCAAATATATTCCTTAATGTATCACCAATGAAAGATTAATTATCACAGAGCAATATTTAACTAATATAACAATCAAAATCCATTAAAAAAGCATCAACCACATATAAATGTCAAGTGACTATATGAACTACGGAGTAATATTAAGCTTCCCACAACAACAATAATTATTTATGGAGAAGTTAATGCTTATCAAGCCAATGAATTAATCTCTACCTGGTACCAATGTATATTTCCATGTCAGAAACTGAGATGACAACTTTGAAACCTAACATGGCAAAAACTATGTCATTGATTAATCAAAATTCCTACAATGATTGACAATGGTAAACAGGTAGAACTTGAATTAATGCATCCACCCATAAAAAAATAAAATAGTATATATTCTCAAATCCCCCACAGATTCAACAGTTCCAGATAGATACTTCTAAAGCATTTTTCATCTTTAAAAAATGGCCAATGGATATCACAGAATGGGGAGTAGAAGCCATGAGTACTCATCAAATTCTACTCAGGTTTTGGGTGCTACAGCTCTAGTCACAAGTGGGCTAACTGTGTTGTTTCTGGCAGGCTTCACTGTTGTTACCCTCCTGCTTTTGGCCCCCGTATTCGTCCTTTTAAGCCCCATTTTGATACCTCTAGGAGCCCTTCTATTTGGGATAGTTTTAGGGCTTCTCTTCGCTGTCTGTTTTGGGCTGTATTTAGTTTTTGGGGCTAAATGGCTGCTACGGTATGCATCATTTATACATTGTTGAGAACAACATCTAATCAAGTTATCCCATAAATACTGTTAATACATTGTTGAGAACAACATCTATTGGTTCTTTGAGGCCGCTACTCTAAAAGAGAAAAGGCCTTTGGTCCTATGGCTTAATGGAGGTGCTAGCCCATGGCAGTTTTTTTATACTAAAATGTATCAATGATTGTGATTTATTGCATTCATGTAACAACTATATTCATTCAACAGGTCCAGGGTGTTCATCTGTGGGATATGGAGCAACACAAGAGATTGGACCTTTCATCATAAATTCAGATGGAAAGACTCTTTCTTTCAATGAGTACTCATGGAATAGAGGTATTTTATTCAAGAACAATTTTGTTGATTGAATTCATTACTCTTTTTAACACCAGTATAACTGAAACATTGGCAATTTTCTATGGTTTGATGATCAGAAGCCAATATGTTATTTCTTGAGTCTCCAGTTGGAGTGGGATTTTCCTACTCCAATGAAACATCTGATTACAAGATGCTAGGAGATAATATTACTGGTGAAGCTCCAGCTTTTTCTTATATTTCATGTTCTTTAAAATTATTTATATTGAAAGTTCATGTTTGAGACTAATTTAAAGGTTGAATGATGGTTTCAACTCCACAGCTCATGATACATACATGTTCCTCCAAAACTGGTTTGGAATTTACCCCCAATATAGGACACATGAGTTCTACATTGCAGGGGAAAGCTATGCAGGTGTTGGGTCTAACTCATTTTATATTTACTGTCCTAAAGAAAAACCCATCTCTGTTGTAAATTGATACATTCAATTGTCTTTGTGTTATCATCTGCAGCATAAGATATAGGATGCCAATCTCATCTTTCATTCCATCATAACTGAATACATATATATTACTCTTTTTTCTCTTATCCTCTTAGATATGCTCCTTTTAGAGCCAACAGCCTGATCGGCTTACTAGTGCAATTGCAAATAGAATATATTAGCTGAGATGGCATCTAAGGGATGACACAGTCAAATTGTATATAGAGAAAGCATCCCAAATCCAACTGCTTTCTTGACCACGCCATGAAGGCCAAGAAGATCACGGTTTGTTCTATTGTTTCCTATGACAACAACTTTTGTATTCTTTGGAAGCACATACAACTCTAAATCTTCCTCTACCCCATCACCACACAATGGAGAGAGGATGCACCCCTCAACCTGCATTTACCTCCAACTCAGATTATCAATACTATCAAGATTCTTCAACAGCAATCCTGCTCAAGAAGAAAAAAAAGGCCCCCTCTCCTCCCTCCCCTCCTCCCTCCTGTCAATGACAAGAATAATCTCATCTACAATACATTACGAAAGCATTTACAAAAGCCCTTCTCTTGTTCACTAACTGCTTCTATGTTCTAATCAATTACTTTCCATTGCATAATGTATTTCAAGAAGTAGATATCGCAGAGTTCTATAAGCAATAATTATCAATTTTGTATTTCCATTATAAATCAGAAAGACAAGAATGTCAAAATATTTGATTTACTGTCTCATTATTGTAAACCCAAAAACAAAGACAAGAAAGTTAGAATATGTAAACCCAAAAACAAAGACAAGAAAGTCAAAATATTTGATTTACCATCTCATTATCGTATCGATATAATGTCCAACTTTTTTGGTACCATAATCACTGTAACACATTTCTCTACATCAGCCCCAATCCCCTTTAAAGACTGCTGAAATTGACATATTCAATTTCATCTCCGAAAATCACATAGGATAGAATTTTTTTACATTTATATTTATTTAATTTTGTCTCAGTGTTTCTTCTCATAATCCCCCACACACCCGAAAGAAATCCCAAATCCAAACAAAAGGAAATCATCTCACTCGTATTCGTAAACAATGAACAATCTTAGAAAGAAAAACAAACATCAGATCTACCTATGGGAAAAGATCTAATGGAGCTGCATTAGGGCCTCAAGACGAATCCCCCTCTAGTCTGATTTATAGGGTTCCAGAATCTTTGTTGAGGGAAGACACGTCTCAGCAGTTATACCATCCTCAAGTCCTATTCTTGGGTCTTTACCATTTCAAAGTTAAGGAGGGATCATCTATCTAGACAGAATCCCTGAAGTCAAAAGTGGCAAGAGATAGCTTCCATAGAGCGTCCTCTTAACTGGAAATGATATCATCCTCTGATGACAGATATTGTGAAGGATATGCTCAAGATGGAAAACCAGCTACCATTTTGGGCCTTGGAAGAAATCAGGCCGGATATTGAGGACTAGGTTGAGTCTGCATTGAAAACCTTATCCCATCATGACACTAAACCCTAGCATATCAGGACTTTTTGAAAATGAGAATAGCCTAATAAAAGCTGCCAACGAACTATGTTTCCACTGTGTAGTAAAACCTTACGCAAATAAATAAAATAGCCTAATAAAAATTGCCCAAATTTGTGGAAAACTACCCAGATTGTAAAGGAAGACCGAGTACCTGTAATGCTCTAGAGAACGACGAAGAATGGCGGCTGAATTTCAGGAAAGAGACTGTAAATACCGAGCAAATACCTGCAAAAAAAACAATAACACCCTTCAAATACTGGTTAAAATCAACAATGCCAAGCAAAAAATACCTGTTACAACCCTAACCAGAGCTGAACAATGGAGTCGAGAATTACCTCGTGTCACAAACAAAATGCAGTCGCTGTCACAAACAAAATGCAGTCGCTGTCACAAACAAAATGCAGTCGCAGTCACAATCCTGTTGACATGGTAAAAAAAATGGTAAGAAAAAAAACCTAATAAGATAGCTGCAGCCGGTTTTCATGGACGTAAAAACAAATTTCATTTCACTTTTCATCTAATCCTAAAAAACAAAACCTCGAATTGAATTCTCAATTCCACCTATTGAGATGGAAGACTACAAACCTCATTTTGACCAAAAATTAGAATACTGGAATTCTAATTCCGTTTTCAAAATTTCGCCCCAAACACCAAGTTTGTCAAAACTAGGTTTCGCGTATGCCAATTCTAGGCTAATTCCGCGAAACAAACGGGCCCGGAGTGTTTTGTTTTAAAACACGTTACTTGTGTGAAACAATTTTCACGTTACGTTGTCAATCAAAAGCATTTTCCCCACGAAATCCTGGCGGGGCCGCTTACCAACTTTCTTAGCAGCCATATGACCGTGTCCCAATCTTTTTCAATCTTATTGTTGTTTCACTCTGTGATTGGTTGGTAGATGGATCATGTCACAGCGTGATTTAGCGGTAAAAAGTTTGGTGGAGAGATAGGTTGAGGGTTTTAACGGTGGAATGTTTGCTGTTAGGGCAAAATTTGATAGACAGATCAGCTTACAGAGTGATTTTTAACTGTGCTTTCATGTTCTGATGATTTTGGCTCGAGAAGACGAATTCTTTTTTCTGAGAATAGAAAATAGAAGGTACTGTTTTTTTATCTGTTGGAGCGCGCAAACCGAAGCTTAAAAATGGAAAGTGAAAGCAAATCAAACCGTGTTGTTTGTCCGCTCGCGGGGTTCGTACCCGCGGCATCTGATGAGATTTGGCGTCATTTGCCGTTGACAGAAACGCGGAGCAGAAAACTTCGTTGGGTTTTTCGCGATGTCACTGTCATTCCCCGCACGGCCTAATATTCGGCCGCCCAAAACTCCCCGTCAAGGAACGTCAATTGGGTTTCTAATTGATGAATAAATTAATCATTTCACCCGTCAACAGGCGGTCTGTGGATAATTTTTATTATCGATCGGCCCACTGCAGACAAATGAAGTGTGGACATTGACGTCTGTTTTTTTCTGTCCGCATGTTCTGTCAGTTGACGATGTACAAAACTCATCTTGTTGTCCTAGGTATTCCTCGTCTAGGTTCTGAGCTGCAGGCTGTATCAAGTGATTCGAATTGGAAGTGGAATGATCAGGAAGAATGCCTTGGTGGAACAAATCTTCAAAGAACAAGGGACGGAGTAGTCTGCCGGATCTTTTTCGGAGTAAGGGAGGGTTCGGATCTCCATCTCAGTCGCCGAAATTGAGGCGAAATTCCAACGACGATTTAACGCGACGAAGTGTTGATTTCGTGCTTGGGGATTCGCCGTCTCCGTCCCCGTCGGCTCAAGCGCCGAGGAGGTCTGTGGATCAATGTGGTGCGCAGCGGCTCCCTTTGCCGCACACTCCGACTGAATCGACAGCGTGTAATTCTCCGTCAAGTCACGTTAACGGCATCTGTAAAGGGAGTAGTAATCCATTCTACGATCTGTTGCCTTGGTTGCCCCTGCCTTCGCCGAATGAAATTTTGAGCAAAGATGAGGGTGATGAATTTTTACCGTATGTAGGTGATTCTTTATCCAGTGAGAGTTCTGTCGAAAGTGTCGAGGCCGTTAATTCTAGGGTTTCGAGGCAATACAATAATGGAGATTTATGCAAGGGACACCCTTCTAATGGGGATAAACATTGCCATTCTGCCGGCAATTGGTAAGTCCCATTTTTTTTTACAAAAAATTCCTTCTTCTTTCTTTAAATGTGTCGTTTTTTTTAATGATTATTTTCCCATGTTTTATTTAGTTTTCGTTGTATTTGTTTTCTTTATTAGTTATGTCATATTTCATAAAACTCTAGCTACATTCAACTCAACATGATGAATGCACTCTCTTGGAATATCTCGGTTGGCCGCCTCATTTGGGTTTCTAGTCCACCCAAGTTTAATCAGGACTGCATCCATCATGATCTATTCTGGATGTGGCCTGCATCAACATAGCTACTTTAATGGAGCAGCGTCGTTGGGTTTAAGCACAGGTCATATCGTGGCAATAATTGTAGGCAGGAATTTTTTTCTATCCAATTATATAACAATTTTTGAAATCTATACGAGTAGCAACCGATTTTGATAATTGCTTAGTCATTTTTACTGTCTAGCGTGAGAATGGACTTTATCAGCAAAGAGGTTCTATTCCCAAGTGACAAACTAACAGTTTTTAAAGTTAATTTATATTTAAATTTCTTGTCAGCAATGGGCTGGGAAATTTATGACAATCAACGAAAGTGTTTATTTGAAGAGCTATACCTTACATTTTTTCTCAAAGCTTGAGACATGGTCCAGCAACTGTAAACCCGTAAAACTTGCTTGCAGTGAACTGCATCTTTTTCTTGTATATCAATTCATTTTTGGATTTTTGCAGCAATGCATATTTATTTCAATTTTGCATATTATCTCAATCTTGAATGTGTCATTTTAGGTTTAAGCTTTTTGGGATGTGTAAGCTATTTATCAGTTGTCGTCAACTGCTTTTGACACCAGTATATGTCAGGCCAAAACATCTCCTAAGAAGCATATTTGACAGATAATTCAATACAGTTAACTTGCAATAGCCGGAGGCTGGAGAGAAGTTTTGCTTTCTGATTAGTTAAAGAATTGGTTTTGGCAGTGTTTTGCCTTATTTTGTATTTATTACTGTATGCTTGTTACTTGCCAAATACTTTAGAACTCTACACTTGTTTTGTAATTTAACAGTCACGTGCGTAAGAAGTTTATACTTCTCTTTTATTTTAAGTTTTGTAATGCTTGGTGAATGTATTTTCTTCTTGAACAGTAAAATCATTGTCGCATCTCAGGTAGATTCAGCAGACTAGGCTATCGATGCATGCACATCTAACCTAGATTTAAAATTTTCTGTAGTGCAATCTCACAAGCAATGGCATTGGTTGCCAAGTCATTATCTAGGGGTATTCATTGGAGAGAAACACCCTATTCTTCAATGTGTACTTTTTGCATTGACCAACTTTTTCACATGCTAGGCATACATGAGCATAGCTGCAATATGTTTCTTACTGAGGTGCAGTACAAGTCTGAGAACCTAATTTAAAGGTAGCATAATGATGCTAATGCAATCTATTAATAAAGCCTATCAGTAGAGGACCGACAACAAGGAATTAAAACTTAAGGAGAATGCCTGCAAATATTCAAATTTGAATGGACATCCTTCCCTCAATGTTCCCTCAATGTTGAGGTCATTGAATGCTTCTGTCACAAGTTAAAGTCCTTTTAACGTTGCACCTCTAAAAGGCGGTGAAAGGATGCCCATGAAATCCAGTGGTAGTGCCTAGCACCAATTAAGCAAGGAATAAAAACTTTAAGGAGGATGGACACAAATATACAAATTTGAATAATTATCTTTCTCTCATTTCCTCAAACCAGTCAATGGTATTGGCAGAAGTTAAAGTTCTAGTAATATTGTGCCTCCAAAAGATGGACATTCTGTTGTGTTCTATGCGTGTTCACTGTATTTACTTATTACGACCAATATTATCTTCATTTGGATAGGAGAAGTGAGGCATAATTCATTAAAATATCCTTGGCTTCAAACCATTTATGGAGGGGAATTATTGAATGCGATTATGTATTCTGCTTCTAACTCTATAGAAATTGAATTTTTAATGACAGCTGTAGACAATTTCTTTGTAGTTGTCAGGAGAATAAATCAATGGGTGATTTTCTTCTGTTTTCATCATGAACTGTGGTCAAAAGAGGTGGAGTCAGTTTTGATTTTCTTGATCTTCAATAAGAGGTGGAGAAAATTTGTTTCTTTCCATTCAGTTCAATTTTATTGGACAGCATGTGAGAGTAACCTCTATATGTTGCTTCTGTATGGGGCCTAAATAGGTTGAGCCTTACATTATAAACTCCTAGTTTGCCAATTGTATATGTCCTATTTTAGAATGTGTCCAATTCCTATCACAGATAGCGTTGATTTTCTATTCACTAGAAATTGTCGATTTTGACATAAATCTATTATTTGGAGAGCTAGTCAATTGGAAGCATACATTCTTTCCATTAAACATGTAAGTCTTATCCTCAGACCTCAAGTTTCTATATGTAAAATATGTTTCATTTATTTTTCTTGGAAATTCTTTTCCCTTCTATAAAGTCATTTGAATTGCTAGTTTCTTCTTGTCACAGTCTGCAATTATCGGAGTAATAAATGTCTCCATATTAAAAATTTTGTTTATCAATTTACTGCTGTAAGTGTAAAGCTACTTAATCTCATTAGCTACTTAATCTCATTCGTGTTATATTGAGTTTCTTTTCCAGGTGCTTTCTTGATGTTCATTCATTTTTAAATTCATCTGCTGCTATTTCACAAGCCCTTGTGTGGGCCTCCATATGTTTGTGTGTCAGGCAGAAAGGTAGATTGGAAGATAATAACCAGACAGAAAGACTTCAACCTGTCTCAAGTGTTTTGTATTTTAGACAAGCCTAATAATATTGTGTACTGTTTGCTAAAAGCTAAACCATTGACATTATGGTGGATTCTTTTTCAGTGCATCCAATTTCGAGAATATTGGTCGCAATATGCCAAAGCATGATTTAAAACAACATTCAACGCCTATAAAAAGTGGTTCTGGAAGCCAACCTATCAAAATATCCAAGAACGAGCAGAGAGGTGGGAATAACACATTTATTTCACAAGCTAAAAGTGCTCCTACCACAGGCTTTTCGAGTCCTATCCTCAGTCCACGGAGGTTGAGCAATGCTGAATTCCCCTTTGTGGACAATGTTGATATTACTTTGGGACATGAACTTGCTATATCTTCATCTAATCCATTGCTGGGGTGGAATTCAACGGCTGAAGTTCAATCACAATTTCCGTCAAACAAAGGCAAGGTCAGTCCAGAGAGGTTTCCTCAGCTAAGCCCTAAAGCTAGAAGCCCAGGTCCAAGGTCAAGACTACATGGTGGAACTGCATCTCCATTATATCCAAAGATTGCTTCAGATTTTTCAGCAGGGTGGCGAAATGAGAATTCTGTTGTTCCTGTCCATCCTCTGCCCCTTCCACCTGGAAAGCCCATTTCATTTGGAGCAAGTCCTTTGTCTCCAAATTCTCCCTCAACAGGGCCCTTGCGGAGTCCAGGAAGATCAGAGACATCTGTCACTCCAGGGCAATGGCAAAAAGGAAAGCGTCTTGGCAGTGGCACCTTTGGTACTGTTTATGAAGGATTCAACAGGTTGGTAGAATATATATTTGGATTTTAAAAGTCTCTTTGCTGTCTTCCCTATCTACAAGTCAATCATTAATAAAAACTTCACAGGGTATATTACACATGCAAATATGTTTAACAAATGCTTGCTTTAAAATATGATGCAGGGAAACTGGAGATATGTGTGCCATTAAAGAAGTTCCACTTATCCCTGATGATTCCCAATCTTGCGAGAGTATCAAACAGCTTGGACAGGTATGTCTCCCTTAGAATGGGGTGCCCATGAATGGGAAAATTTTTCTAGTCACGTGTGTGCATACACATTTCTATGCACATTCAATTACATGTTTGTAATCTAATTGCTTTGTGGTTTCTTCCCTGTAATGTTGAGTAAAATTGTCACTCTGCAATAATGCATTGTAGAACTAGAAGCTCTTCCTAGCACATTATAAGTTGTAAAAGGTAAATTGCTAAAGAAAAAAATAGAGTAGTTTTTTCCTGGTTTGGAGGCGAAGAAGGATTAACACCTTTTTTTGGGGAAAATAAAAATAAGCAGACTGTTGTCTTTTGTGTTTCTAAATTGTGCTTATAGCTTATAACCTTATTTGACCATATTCATAAGGAGTGTCAGGATGCATCATTCATTTGGAGGAAAATATAAGATAGCTTATATCCTTTCTTCTAGGTTGTTTATTAAATTTTCTAGTATGCTTTGAACTTATTTGTCTGTTTTAAGTAAATTTATGCTATATTTATGTAAGGAACTTCCTAGATTGGCAGCTTGTGAGAATTTGTATGAAGTATATTTTAAATTTTTCATTGGCCCTCATATGGAGTTTAGGAAAATTAGTATTACCCAAAATTTTTGACAAGTGTGGTAATTTTTCTAAAATTCAGGATTGAAAAGTTTTTAACAATAAACATGTGTAGTCACAAGGAAATGCAAATGATGCAAATATGGGGAGAATGAATGGTGAGATAATATATTGTGGACTCTTTTACATTATTCCTAATTTTGTGATAGTATAGATGATTGCATAATTGGACCATTACTTGCCCATAAGCTACAATGATAATTATAAACCATCAAATTGCAAAAATATCAAGGTGTTAACCGTTCGTCATAGTTTTTGAGATCATATAGGTCAGTATCATTCAAGTTGTATCCATCCTGACAATACGATAAGATCTATGGCCAAAAACAGAGGCATAAGAGAATAGAATTCAATCTTTGAGATTTACATTCTGTAGCTTCAAAATCCCATATTTTACCCTGATTTTGAATGTGATAGCAGTTGAAGATTTACGTGAACATATACAATAGTTCCTTCAATATCATTTAATAAGCTGTGCTAAACCCAATGATAAGAAACATCACAAAAAGCAGAACCAAAAGTAGAATCAGTCTTGTCACCTCCGGTTTAACAAAGATTCTGAAATAATACACTGTGGTGGTCTGTGGGTCATAAACATCTAAGCTTCAGTCTTTAAGATTTCCATTTTACTCTTAAAATTAGCCTCTAATTTAGTGCTAGTTGAAGATTGACATGCACATTTACAAAACTTACTTCCTTCGTTGGATCCAAATTATTGCTTGAAAGGATAAATTCACAAGTACTCCATTTCTTTTGGCAGTGAAGGGCTGGTTGTTGAGAAATGGAAGGGAATCACTGCTATCTGCTATGGTGAGTTGGAGCCATGCAATGTCCACAATATTGAATTTATTTAACCCCAATGGCTAGAACATCCTGAATGTATCACTGATTGTGGCAAGCAAGACCAATTGATAATTAAGCTCCATTCCTTGTTTTGACCTGGGGAAGATTCAGCAATTATTGCTATATATGTTGTGGCAGCTTTCTTATCTATCCTCGCAGGTTTCATCTTACATTTGAATTGGTGCAAGTAGGCCTCATTGAAGTACCTAGGGCTTGATGCGCGCTGTTGAAGTCTGCACTTGTCTCAACTGCCAACAAAGATCTCCCTAATAGTTCTATGCAGCTAATCATCCTTTCTATTTCCACCTGATTGATCTTTGTCCTCTTAAAAGCTTTCTCATTTTTGGCACATTTCTATGATGCTGCTGGGACAGATTGACTAAGAGCTTACAAAACTGAAACAAATTCTCATTTTGATCAATTAAAGATTTGTGCAAATTACCATTTCTAATAGGATCTGCCTAAATTGAGTTAGCTTTTCTCTACAATCGCCACAGTTCGATTAGCTTATCACAATGATTAGTTCATTGTGAAATGTGGAAGGGAAATTGGATTTTATAAATATCTAATAAGTCAAACTTTTTATATCTTGTTTGTACATTAGATTGGGAGCATTGCCGATTTTATGAAAATTTTCAGATTTCTTCACTCCCATCTCCAAACTACTTTTGTCCATGGAACTCCAAGAGAAATCCTTCTAAAACAAGATTCGAACGGTAAGCCATTAGTGGGGTTTAAAATATATGGTCATACTTAGTTTTAGAATAAAATGGATAGCTTGTCATGTCATAGTAGGACTATCTTATAGGTTACATAGCATTGATACAACAATTTTGAGTCCTAACCCTAATACGAGCTTTTAAAGGATTTTTTTTGAAAAAAATTGACAATCATTTAGGTTATTCATAGCATATGATCCATGGAGTCTCGGGACAAGAGGGTGCAAGGGACCAAGGGCGTAGCTGTCTAGGGGACAATGGTTGGTGGATGTCTGGGGGTGGAGTTCCTATTGTGGTCAAGGAGTAATTCTCCTCACATGGGTTTGGCGGTGGATTATTAAAAGTGGGGGTCGAGGGGGAAAACTCCTTGCATGGGTTTGTGGGCAAGCCCCAAGTGGGGTTGGGGGGTGACATCAATTGTATTTAAGCATCCATAAAAAATACAAACCTTCTTGATGCATAGCATTTTCACAATGTTATATTGTACTTGTTACAACATTGAGTCATTATCTTTGAAACTTGGGAATGATTTGGAATGATACTTAGATGGCTATTTATAAGTGTTTTTGTGATTCCTTAAGGTGTGATGTGGGGTCCATAGACCATTAGGGTTAGAGTTTTTGAAATGAAGGCCGATTTTTTTTTTTGGTTTGAAATGATTGTTTTCATTGATTTGTTGTGGGGGACGCATGGAAGTGTTGGGTGTGGTCAAGAGATGCTTGAGAGTCCCTTGAGCATCTCAAGGATTTTTGGATTCTTGACAACATCTCCAAATTAGAGGGATGTCGTAAGAACATCCACTCTTTGAGGGAGACATCTTGAAAATGTCCTTGAGCACATTGTTGGTGGTGGTACATGTTGGAATCTCGAAAGCATCCTTGCCAAACAAGGCTCATAATATGTGTTTTTTTCCACATTTCTCCAAAATTGTAGGTTTGATTGGGTTAAAGATATGCCAGTTTGATCTAGTGATATCCAACTGCTAGAGACTGTATACTTGAGATTGCTTATGGGTGATTGCTTCTTTATGCTTCTTCTCTTTGTGTGTTTGGGTCAAAGACGTGCCAATTTAATATAGTGATTGAATTTCTAATCGGTAGACATTGTTTATTGGAGATTGCTAACAGGTCATTGCTTCTTTTTTTTGTACAATTGCACAAGATTTGGAGGCACCAGTTGTAATTTGCTTCAATGGTCATATTAACTGTTCATTAGTTTTTCTTGTCTTGACTGGTAGCATTAATTGTTCTAAAAAAATATGGAGTTAGAAGGAGACATGAGAATTAAATTGACCAATCTTTGAATATCTCTGCTAGATAGTTTCTTGCTAATACAGGGTCTGATGAATTGCCAGCATTTGTAAGAGCCAAAATTTTAATTTCTTGAATGGTTATGCAATCATTGGAAATTCTTCACCTGGCATGCATAGCTATTTGTTTTCACAAATATAAATGTGAAAGAGACATGTCTAGCAAGTAGACTAATAATCTAATG
This sequence comes from Cupressus sempervirens, assembly GCA_028749045.1. Lineage (NCBI taxonomy): Eukaryota > Viridiplantae > Streptophyta > Pinopsida > Cupressales > Cupressaceae > Cupressus > Cupressus sempervirens. Next base: position 210,328,902 of record CM053792.1, read on the forward strand.
GATAGAATGGTACAACCATCTTACTTGATGGATCCCTGATCAAGATTGTCATGGTAGAGTTGGGGATGCTATCACTTAGGAAAACTGTTTTATTTGATTTTGTTAGTACTATCTTTCAGCAATCTTTGAATTTCCTAGTCAGTTTTAGGGAGGACTACAATCTGAAGAATCTTGAAAACATTCAGCCAATTTTTCACTGAAGTTATAATAATGAATCACTCTAGTCGTAGAGTGGATAATACCCAAAGAACTTTTGATGGGGTTCTTTCAGTGAGAAATCCCAATTTCACTTATATATGTGATAAAATGATGGCATATGGATAATACTCACAATTTGTTCTTTCCAACAACTTTGTTGTCTCTCTGATTCGTCTTTGATAAGTTAATAACGATATTCCATGGCTGTTATGTGACTGGGCGTGTTTGCCTACCTTGAACTTTTCACAAGGTAAAGGGAATTTAGAATGCCATGAAGTCTTGTCTATTGTGCAGGATACTAATGTGCCTTGTCATTTGTTCAATTAGACAATTCACGACTTGCCTTGACTTCAAGTTAGTTGACTGCAGGAAATAATTCTTCTCAGCCAATTGAAGCACCATAATATTGTTCAATACTATGGAAGTGAAACTGTGAGTAGTCAGACAATCTCATTTCTGATAAAAATTAATTTGAAACATCTATTTTTCTGTTATCTATATCCAGGGCTTTTGGAACATTACATATCATGTTGTTTTCAAGTTGCAGTTAGAAGATAGATTGTACATCTACCTGGAGCTAGTGCCTGGAGGTTCAATTTACAAAATACTTCGTGAATATGGACCACTGCAAGAGCCTGTCATAAGAATCTACACCCGTCAAATTCTTTCTGGACTGGCATATCTGCACAGCACAAATACAGTTCATAGGTTAATATGTTTATAATCTCCTTGTATATATAATAATAAAAATGGTCATGGATAAAATATTCATTGGTTAATTTGGTTTCACCACAAAGGAATGTATTTGGCGGCTGTCTTTTTTATAATAATTTAATAATGCATCATGTATGTTATCTGAATGTATGAGAATATAATATCGGTTGAACAGGACTACAAGGAGAATCTCTCCATATAAAGAGCCAGATTGAAGATTCCTAAATAAAAAAATAGATACAATTAATCTCAACCTCTTATGTAAATATCTTTCTTCAAGTCTGAATCACTTTCTTTGGAATTAGACTTTTCGTGTCATGTTAAAATCAGTTAGTATATTGCCAAATAAAGAGTGTTGTGAATTGAAATCTTTAAGGAGCTAGTGAGTGGAGGTTCCATTTTCAAAATACTTAATGAATAGGGACCACTGCAAGAGCCTGTATCTACATCCATCAAATTCTTTCTGGACTGGCATATCTGCAAGGCGTGCGCACACACACACACACACACACAAAATGTGCATGCAAAAACTATTCATTAGTTAATTTGGTTTCACCACAAAGGAATGTGTTTGGTGGCTGTCTTTTTTATAAACAACCAGATTGAAGATTTCTAAATAAAAAAAAGTAGATCCAAATAATCTCAACCTCCTATGTAAATGCATGTCACTGATTTTTAGTCACTTTCTCTGGAATTGCACTTTTAATGTCATGTTAAAAAAATCAGTCACAAAGTCTAATGCCAATTTGCCGAGTAAAGAGTGTTGTGAATTGAAATCCTCAAGGATTTACCCAATACAGTTACAAATTGAGGGGGATTGAAATCCTCAAGGAATCGCCAAATACAAATAGAAATTGAGGTGGACTGAAATCCTCATGGAAAAATCTGCAATATAAATTCTCCAAGTGCCCCATGAAAGGAAAACTAGTTTTCATAAAGGGTCCGTTTGGTTCTTGGAAGATGATAGGAATTGGCTTTTTCAAAATCTGGATTTGAAATTTTATGCATTTGTTTCAAAATTGGCAAAATGGAATTAGCATACCTGACTTCCAATTTTGCCTCAAAACCAGGTTTTCCAACTTCCTACTAACAAGTGGGAATTGAAAATCAAAACCTGGTTATGTTTTTTAAGGAGTGTAAAAACAATAGATTGGACTACTTTTTGAAATTTTCTTCAACTCCAACCTTACACATAAAAATGTGTCTTCACATGCATCTTCCGAGTGAAACAAACGGTTTAAGTAAAATCCCAAAAATTGGAATGGAGATTTTTAAAACCTTGATTTTACTATACCAAGGTTTGTAGAAATACTTTTTTTTAAAATTCCACGAACCAAATGGACCTAATGTTAAAGTTTGTAATCAGTTTATAACTGCATGTGCCATATAGCAAGCAAAATGGTGGCGCCCCTGGCAGAGGTGTTGGTTCTGTGGGGGGATGTTTACCATAAGTTTCCACTCTTGGAAATGCTTCTGTATAGGCCCTAGGGAACATGTCTCTGTGGAACAGGGTAATACAACATGATTTTGACCTTTATAAAGTGTCAATCTTGTGCATTCATTTTAATATTCAGAATGCTCAATCATATTTGTGCACAGTCTAATTTTCAACCAATCTAAACTTAGTACAATCACATGAAATAATAATACATATTGTATATTAGGCTTGGTCATGAGATTACAAATCATTTGATTGTCTGATGGTCTCACGGAACACTAATAGTTATGTAGCTATAATCTGACCATAGAAAATGTTAGCATACCACAAACACCAAGTACGATATTGGCATGTTGATAGGCACCTTGTACATCCTGTCACTGCTGTACACTACAACTCAGTTACAATCTTTACACTATCAGTAAAATACAGGTTTTCAATACAGCCTCCAGTTGTAGCTTCTCTCGTGATGGATCACACAAATATAAAACTACTTCGAATGCTCTTGATACCTTGTACGATCTTCTAGAATATTATCTTGTTCTTAGTTTGTTCTCCATGAACTCCAGTTCTATTGCAATTGCACTTGCATCACTGTTCATGCTTCCAACAAACATGGTTCTAGACGACTTAAAGTTACTGGCACAGCACCACGTGTCAACAAGCCATGTATGCTACATTTGCTGCCATGACATAACCATATGATCGCCCACAAAAATGTTACACTGCAATACATGAAATCTCACTTCATATTGCTTCCATATATTCTGTAGACAAACTCTTGTTACAATGACTCTCTGTAGGTGAGTATCCTCAAAGTCCCAACAAAAAGGGTTCCAATGGTCATTGGATTTTTAAATTTGTTTTTTGTGATGATAACCTGAGAATTTTAAGCTGGGCTGAGTTAGAGAGGCTAAAAGCAGAGAGCTCTTTCCACAGTGCCGTCACTGCTCAAACCCATGTGTTCAACAGCACAGCTGGGGCACAAATCCTGCTATCTCAATGGTCCAATATGGTTTGAACCATTGTTACAACATCAAAATTATCCTTAACTAGCCAATATTACTATGTGTCAATTGGTATTGTTGGATGGTGTCAATGTTTTAGTGATATTATAGCTTAGTAGTTATATTTTTTGAATGTTAAAATTGCTTTTTGTTGTTGCACTGTTTATTATAGAACTGCTGATTCCAGGATTGGGATGTGATTCTGGCAAGAATTTCTTGTCTATGCAGAATTGTGAGTTCCAATTCTAGACTTGCTGATTCTGCAAATTGTGGTTTTAGCCTTACTTCATATGCTATATTACAATTCTTGTGTCTGATTGTGCCCTCAGCCATTCTTAGAAAATTGATATCAACTCCAATATTGCATTGCAGTGAACGCAACTGTTTCTGATCATCTCTGAGCAGTTTTTATTTTTATCAATCAATGACTTATTTAAATATTTTCAAGTGAAGTTAATTCATTTTTAGTGAATAAGACAGGCTATTTGTTTGAATCACCCCATATTGTTAGTTATGGTTTAGTCCATACAGATGTAAACCATGACAAGATCTCAGAAGCAGGATATCTTTTCTACACTTCTTTACCTTTGTGTGAATGTATCCAAAACAGAAATCTGAAGGAGATGCTGTGAAAATGGCCACAAATATTTTACGAAACATTTTTTTGGTTGTTTTATTCTTATTTCTTGGGAAAATCAAGAACATGACTTGCTGAGGCCATATAATTTTGGGCTACATGGATCTGCTACAATGTGCTAGTTATGGTGAAAAAATATATTAGTAGATTTTAAGTTTACTCAAGACATTGATTTTCACACGAATCAAAAGAGCTTCAACTATCACAGAAATATTGACAAGATTATTGTCCATAATTCTCATCATTTAGCATGACAAGCATGTGAGAATGGAGCCATCCAGCATTGCTATCAAGTAGTCCATGGCAGCAATACTGCCAGTATATATACTGACTTAATAAGTTAATAGGTATTTATGATGCTGGTGCATGGACTAATGTTCCAGATTGAATGTGTTTTTGAGTTGAATGATTAGTGTATACTGTGCAAATATACATTCCATCATGCTGTCATGGAATGTAAGGTTGTAAATTAGCAGCAGAAGTTGAGTGTAATCATGTGTAAGAGAGTTGAATGTTGAGACAAAGTTTTTTTGGTATGTGTTGTGTCTGGGTATATTTAAGTGGTAGTCGAAATATCAAATATGTGTTGTTTGGGGTTCAAAAGATGTATGCATTGAGAACTTCTGTTTGATTTCTTCTATCTTGGTTGAGTCCACTTATATTTTCAGATCTGTTTTTTTTTCATGATTAATAATTATGATGTTTCTTTTCAGAATTTAATGTTTTCTGTTCTGTGGTTGTGTTTTTATATTTATTTTTAAAAATTATATGATGATATATTTTTCAGGGATATAAAGGGTGCAAATCTACTTGTGGATACTTCTGGGAGAGTCAAACTTGCAGACTTTGGTATGGCAAAGCATGTAAGTTGATTTCACAATTCTAAATATAGTAGGACATGTTTCTTGAATTCCACATATGTACTGATCTTTTTTTATTGTGTCTTATCTATGATTACCTTTAACTCTTTGTTATAAGAGTTCTTGATATTGCATGCACTTACAGCATTAGATCTTCTGACCAGTCTTTATGTAGGCTTAGTTATTAAGTCGGGTATGAAAACTTGTAATATTCTGTGTTAGCATGTAATCTGAACATTGTAGTTTCTTCAAGATGGAGTCTAAGGTACATATAAACTGAGTGAAATATCTATTAGCAGTCATTTTTGTCAGGACTAAACTGTCTATTGGTATGTCATTTCAGTACTAGTTATGAGTAAAAGCTTTTGTCAAGCCTGTTGCTTAAAGCGTCCTAGCAGGTCACCGAGCAGCTACATGGGAGTTTTATCAATCAGAAGTCTGTATAAGTGACCTGGCAAGAAAATTTTGTTGCTTGCATGTAAACCTTTTGGAACAGAGCACAATTTAATATATTACAACCCTAATTTTGAGATAAAAAATGACTTTGCTTGTTTTGAAAATTCAACATGAGCAAGAATTCTCGAAGTCCTCTGTAAGGACTTATCATTTAAGTTATACAAGTACAAGTCGGCATTTCTGGAAAATCTAGAGCAGTAGGTGTTTGTTATTCGTATCCGGCATGCTGCGAACTGTTGGTGCATTGATTGAAACTCATACTTATCCTGGTAAGTATGAAAGAGTCCAGATACTGCTTTTTCAACTCACTTCATTGTTACAAATGTAAATGGCAGAATACTTGAATGAATTAATCAGAGATCAAACTGATTTATATATACAAAGAGGGGAGTCGAATAGAATAGAAACATTCTATTCTAGACTACACCTAAATATTAGAAACATTCTAATATTTACAGAGATATAATAAGATATAATAGTGAGCATTAAAAAGAAACATGAAGGTTATTTTAATACCCCCCCTTAATGCTCAATCTATTTACTACACCAATAGATCCCCTGAATTTAACAAACTTGTCAAGACCAAGGGGTTTAGTGAAAATATCTGCTGATTGCTCTGAGGTAGGAACATAGCGTAACTGAATAGATCCATCTTCTACTAATTGTCGGATGTAATGGCAATGAAGCTCTATGTGCTTGGTTCGTTCATGAAACACTGGGTTCTTGGCAAGTTTGAGTACGCCCTGATTGTCTGAAAACAAAGAAGTCGAACCTGCTTGAGGAATATGCATATCTGCAAGCATCTGCCGGAGCCAAATTGCTTCACAAGCTGCCTTGACAGCTCCTCTATATTCTGCTTCTGTAGAGGAGAGTGCATGTGCTTGTTGCTTCTTACTGGTCCAAGTAACTGCTGCAGATCCGATACTAAACACATAGCCAGAAGTAGATTTCCTATCATCAATTGAGCTGGCCCAATCGGAATCAGTGAGTCCACTGAGCTGAGGAGTAGTACTCCTTGTGTAAAGAAGACCATAATCTAAAGTACCATGTACATAGCGTAACACACGTTTCGCTGCAATCCAATGATCAGTCTTGGGGTTTGTCATGAACTGTGAGATGTAGCTGATTGCAAAACTGAGATCAGGTCTAGTAGTAGTAAGGTAGATGAGACTACCTACTAGCTGCTTGAAGAGTGTTTCATCTACAGGAGGAGAAACAGATTGTGCGGACAATTTCAGACCAGTCTCCATTGGAGTGGAGGCAGATTTGCAATCCTGCATTCGAAACCTATCAAGCAAACTTCTGGCATACTTGGACTGAGACAAAAAAATACTATTGTCAGTCTGCCAAACCTCAATACCTAAACAATAATGAAGCAATCCGAGATTTGTCATATCAAAAGTTCTGCATAGATCCTGTTTGATTTCTAAAATCAAATGTTCTGAATTTCCAGTAATGATCAAATCATCCACATAGACAACAAGAAAAAGAATATCATTACTAGAGTGTTTAATATATAGATTACTGTCTGACGGACTACGCTGAAATCCTTGAGCAACCAAGTAATGATCAATCTTTATGTACCAAGCCCTAGGGGCCTGTTTAAGACCATAGAGGGCCTTCTGGAGTCTGCATACTTTGTGTTCTGAACCGGCAACCTTAAAACCTAGGGGCTGCGTCATGTAGACTTCTTCCTGTAATTCACTATTGAAAAAGGCGCTCTTCACATCCATCTGATGAACTTTCCAACCGTACTGAGCTGCAATTGCAAGAAGAATGCGAATAGTGCTCATCTTGGCTGTCGGTGCAAATGTCTCCTCATAATCAATGCCTTCGCGCTGGGTGAATCCTCGAGCAACAAGTCTAGCTTTGTATTTGTCCAAGGTACCATCTGCATGGTACTTGACCTTATAGACCCATTTACAGCTAATGGGTTTCTTCCCAGGAGGGAGATCTGAAAGAACCCAAGTGTGGTTCTTTTGAAGACTCTGAAGCTCAGAATCCATTGCTTGTTCCCATTCTGGAATTCCTTTGGCCTCTGCATATATCTGGGGCTCAGGGATACTGTGGATGTTGGCCATAAGAGCTATATTAACTGTGTTGTGCTGAAGGCTCTTATTTCTGGAGGTTCTACCCTCAATGAGTTCATCAGGACGAAGATCACTAATCGTTTGAGCCCACCATTTTGGCCGAAGAGTCGAGGAGCCAATATCAGATGCTGACGGAATAGCTGGATGAGAAGCAGGAGCATGAGTTGTATTATCTGGAAGTGACTGAGGTGGTGTATCAGTAGCATCAGATGACTCATATAAAATAGAAGAACCCAAGTCAGAGATTGCTGAAGACTGAATCTCGGAATGTGGTGGGGAGTCAGAGAGCGGAAATGGTCCAAATTCCTCATCAAACACAACATCACCACTGAAGATTAAACGATCAGTATTTACATCAATCAGTCTGTAGACCTTATGTGTGTGACTGTATCCTGTAAACATAAGTTTCTGGCTTTTGGAATCCAACTTAGTGCGTTTGGCATCAGGAATCCATACATATGCCAGAGAGCCAAAAACTTTCAAATGGTTGATCCTAGGTTTGCGACCAGACCAGGCTTCCTCAGGAGTCTTATGATTAACTGCAAGGGTGGGTGACCGGTTAAGAAGGTAGACAGCTGTGGATACTGCTTCTGCCCAATATTTTCTGGGAACATTTCTATGTTCTAGCATAGTCCTAGCCATTTCTGTGATGGTACGGTTTCGACGCTCTACAACACCATTTTGCTGAGGGGTGTGAGGTGTGGTGAACTGACGTCTAATGCCATGAGTAGTACAGAAGGCAGAGAAAGCAGAAGAACAGAATTCCCCCCCATTATCGGTCCTAAGAGTACGGATGGAGGAACCAGACTCTTTTTCTACTAGAGCTTTAAACTGCTGAAATACAAGAAAGGCATCTGATTTTTGCTTAAGAAAATATACCCACATTTTGCGACTGAAATCATCCACAAAGAGTAAAAAATACCTGTTCCCAGTAATAGAAGGAGTATTCATAGGACCACATACATCAGCATGGACTAGCTGGAGTACTTTGTATGCCCGCCATGATTCACCATTCTTAAATGTTGTCCTATGTTGCTTCCTTGCTTGGCAAGCTCCGCAAACGCGATGGTTCTGGGTCTGAATATTAGGTAGGCCATGGACTAAATTATCTTGAGCAAGTTGTGCTAGATATTGAATGTTCAGATGACCGTATCGCTGATGCCAGAGACTGCTGAGAGCGGATGATTCGGCGATGAAGGCATGCTCAAGGGAATCGCCTGAATCTACAAGCCTATAAATACCATGATCCTCAAGACCGAAAGCAAGGGTAGTGCGGGAAACACTTTCAATAATCGAACACTTATTTCCACTGAAAACGACATCCAACTGAGGAGAGTGCTTCATAATCTGACTAACAGACAGAAGATTATGTTTCATGCCAGGAACATAACATACATTGAGAAACATGAGTTTTCTTCCTCCAGACTGAATTTGAACATTGCCCTTGCCGACAATATTGTATTTTTCACTGCCTCCAAAGATTACTGAGTCAGAATAGGGAGTGAATTCAACAAACCAATCACGCCTATGAGTGAAATGTCGGGAGGCACCAGAATCGATGTACCAAGCAGAAGATTTCACATGATTTGCAGGTATGCTGGCCATAAAGGCATGGTAGATAGATTCTTTCTGCTCTGAGTGTTGGGCAGCATTGGCGTGCTGTTTGATTGAGTCCAACTTTTGATGCTGCTGATATAGATGCTTATAATATGTGAATATTTCAAATGGCACAAACTTCGAGGTGAGAAAATGAAAGACCCAGAAAAATTGGAGAAGTAACCAGAAAAGAGCTCGAAAAACCCAGAAATAAAATGTTGTCGAAATCCGGATCCGCTGGCTCGAAAATTGAGGCACAAAAAACGAGGCACCCACAAAAATCTGATGAAGACCCATTTGAGATTTCAAAAAACCCACCAAGAATATGTGCTCAAAATTTTTTTCCGAAGTCAAAAACTAGGGTTTCGAGCAGAATAACAGTCGGCAGCCAAAAAGGTCAAAAAGGCAGAAAAAAGATGTTTGCAGGTGAAAAAAACAACAAAACCCAGCAGCTGAAACGCGAGCAGAATATCCAACAGGGATAGACAGACCCGTTTTTGAAAAAAAACCCAAAAAATCCCACTTTTTGAGATCTGGATGTGAACAGATTTGAAAAAACGACCTCCAGATTTGAAAAAACGACCTTCAGATTTGTGACTTACAGACTAAGCTACGGGTTTCCAAGAACGCTAGTAGCTGAAGACACAATTTTTCAATCGATTGCACAGAGGGTTTAAACCCTAGCTCTGATACCATGTTACAAATGTAAATGGCGGAATACTTGAATGAATTAATCAGAGATCAAACTGATCTATATATACAAAGAGGGGAGTCGAATAGAATAGAAACATTCTATTCTAGACTACACCTAAATATTAGAAACATTCTAATATTTACAGAGATATAATAAGATATAATAGTGAGCATTAAAAAGAAACATGAAGGTTATTTTAATATTCATTAGGCATTTTTGCTTACAGCTTGTTTTGGACTGCCAGTATTGGAGTACAACAACTAGGACGTGTAAGAATTTTTAACTTGGTTTCTCATCTTCATAGTCCATAATTAGCAACAACTAATTTTACGATCTTGGTAAGCACTTAAATCCTTTTTGTAAGCAAAACATTTAATTGATATTGGGGATGCCATGCTATCCAATGCAGCCAATTGTTCACATTGTCATATTTGTTATTCTCCAGCCATTTTATCCACGGCTAGGTTGTTGCCTCTGATGTCTTATGATCAATGAGAACTAATTTGTATAGCTTTTTTTCTAACCTTTCCCCAGTTTAATATGCAATTTTAGATGCTTTTTGTTGATCATAGATGTGCACCATGATAACTTTAATGGTGCTTTTGTGTATATCAAAGTGCTTACTACTTTTGTTTCTTGTAGAATAATATTTTTACAGTTGAACATGAATGCACATTTCCAAGTTATGGGTGCACTGACTCAGAAAGGCAAGGGAACTTTATCTTGCCTTTGCTTGTAGAGTACGAATATGTTTTGATGGTTTTTAGGTTAGGGTAGAATAGTAGATTCACCATGTTCAGATACTAGATAGTGACTTTTTAACAATATATATAGCATACACAATGACTTAACTTTTTAGTTTTAATATATTGGCATTCCCAAAGAGAGACTGTTGAAATGAAATTTAAAAAAATGAGTGTGCTATTCTGAAACGTAATTAGAACTAACAATAACATTGCAAAATGAAATGTGTGCAACCCATAAAGAAAGGCAAAGGAGAATTAATGAATCAAGCTCATTGATTTACAGCCTTTGTTTTGAATTGTCTTCTTTAATGCAAATGTCACTTGCAGGTAAGTGGCCCTTCATGCCCCCGCTCATTTAAAGGAAGTCCATATTGGATGGCACCTGAGGTGTGGTGCTGTCTCAAATTGTATTCTCACTTTATTATTTTTGTCTGGTTGTTATCTATGTTGAAGCTCTAAAACCTTAGAATGCATATTTGCAATATGCAGATTATGACGCAGGGTAGCCCAGGCCATGATCTTGCTGTTGACATATGGAGCTTAGGATGTACCATTATAGAAATGGCTACGGGTAGACCTCCATGGAGTGAATATGAGGGGGTGAGTGTGGTAAAATGTTTTAGCATTCAGATGAATTTAGATAATCTTTGTAGGGGGATTTGTATTTCCATTGTTTTGGTATAACTGAAATGCTTTGGATACATTGTGAGCTCTAGCAGACATCCTTTTGAATGGATACTAAAAGATAGACTGCTCTGCCTTTAGCTTTATGTTCCTTTACTATATTAGTTTCAAAGTCTATTGCAAAAATTAGAACACATTATTTTAATATTCTATATGTTATTATAGTTTTTGTAATTGAATAATTTGAAGTCATTCACTATCATGGTGTTGAATATGTACTGTTAAATTTTCGTTTTTATTTTGTGAATTAGAACAAGTCTCTTGAGTGTATACTTTTGCGTCTTACCAGCTGAGATTTCATGTCTAAGTTAATGATCTATATTAACTTTTCAAAATATCAAAAGCTTTTATACAACAACATAATGGCAATACGGATATGGTGATATTAAGCTTGCTTGTGAGAAAGGGTGGAAAGTTGAAACATATGTAATTTTTGTAATAACTCAATTCCTGGATGAATATACGATAGGTTATTTGAACTACTTGCAATACTCTTAGTGATGATGACTCTTATATTGTATGTCCTATTGATTAATCATATTGGTGGTGAGCAGGCAGCAGCAATGTTCAAGGTTTTCAAGAATGAAGTCCCCCCAATACCAGAATTTTTGTCACCTGAGGGAAGGGATTTTATCAGATGCTGCTTGAGGCGAAATCCTGCAGAAAGAGCTACAGCATTTCAACTACTTGATCATTTGTTTGTGAGAGATGCTTCACATCATGAGAGTTCCGATCCTCTAACATCTGCGACAGCTTCTATTAAGTCTCTGGTAAAGTATGACATTATATTACAGCTACTTTTCCAGAGTCATTTCCGCATGTGCTTTCAAATAATACCTTGGGTCATTTTTGCATTGTGTAACACAGGGTACGAAAGAGAAAAATGTATATACTAGTGCTGTGGTGACCTCACCAGGGATACATTCAGGGAATGGAAAGCAACAACAATTGCTTAGGTTATATTTAGATTTCTTGAAATCTTAATGTTTCAGTTCCTTGATTCACCTACTCTTCCTTGCTGACTCCCATCCCATCAACTTTTTTATATTGCAGTGGTAGTGCTCAGTCACAAATTGGAACATTTGTTCCATCTTCAAATGCTCCACTGTCACCCTGTTCTACACTCGAGTCACATAACTTGTTTCCTTCACGATCAAGTACTACATTGCCAACAGTCCCATTAACAGGAAATGCATCAAGTCGACATGTTACATGCGGTATGAATGAAGTTCATTTGAACTTATCAGTATTACCTAATACAAGGAATGGGGGTGTGGCAATTTCTCAAATGGTTGATCATTCAGAAGCTTGCAGCAATTTCAACCTTTATTCTCCCGGGCCTATTTTCCATAGAACAGAAGTCAGTCCAATGAGGAGGAATTGCAGAAGCGATGATATAACATCAAAAAGATTAGATAGCCCATCGCAGGACTCAGACAACAATAAACAAAATCATCTTCAAGGAATGGCACCTGAAATTTCATCACAACAGTCTTCCAAGAGAGTATCATATCCAAATCCTTATTCATAGGATCATTTGATGGTTGACTGAACTGCCAGCTTTGTTTTTTTTCATAAAAGGTGAGACCTCTTTTTATTTTTATCTCTGTTTCAAACTTCCAGGTGTTCAGATTTTGCTAGTATTTGGGGTGTTAAGCAATTTTTTTATATGGAGGAGTTAATATTTCTGAATTGCTGTATTAGTCCTGCTGATAACTGGAGTGTTTGGCAGCTTTCTTTCAAAGAAAGCTCGAAGTATCTCATGTATATGTCTGAATTGCTGCATTAGTCCTGCTGATAACTGGAGTGTTTGGCAGCTCTCTTTTAAAGAAAGCTTGAAAGTTGAAGTATCTCATGTATATGTATCTTTTTTCTTTTGCAGAAATTGGAAATTGCCTTTGTGTTTTATCAATGAAATGACTTATCTTTTGTCTGGAAATAGAAACTACAGTTGGGTGCCATTGTAACAAGTTTCACCTAAACATTAGCTTCGTCTGCATCCCTTGTGCGTCCTTCTTGGTTGCTGCTAAACTTGAAAGCTACAGTTAGCCACCATTTTGATATCACATCTTATATCATGAGTCTCCTAGAATACATGATATTCACCAATTACTTATAAAATGATTGATATCGCATCTGATATCATAAGTTTTGGTCTCCCAGAATATCAATGAATGATATTCACCAAATGCTCTTTGAGTAATGGCCTTCCAGAATGCTGATATTGTTGAGATCATATAGTTTGTTTTTTACAAATGTAATAACATTGCCATTGTAATTGGTTTGTTCCAAATGCAGATTTGAAGACTTATAAATATGAGAGGAGGAGACATGAAGAGACATGTCTCTATGGTTATTAGATAATAATAATATATTAACAATAATATAAATAACCTTATATATAACATATATACTATATAATATATATAATATAATATAATATAACATATTATATATTCTATATATAAGAATATTTGTCTAAATGATGATTTACCATCAACAATGTATCTCATGATCGAATCAATCTGACTGAAGCTACAAACTTAATAGAGATGCGGGATATTCACCCAAATATAGTGAGTAATGGCCTTCCAAAACATCAAGCCACGTGATATTCACCAAGTACTCTGTGTAATGGCCTTCCAGAATATCAATTTGCATAACATTCACCATGTACTCAAAAAATATTTATAAAGGTATGTGCACACGCATTCTCATAATGCTTTTCATGTAAACATCCAACATGCAAAGTATAATCTATCATGATCTGCATAGATATTGTAAGATATCCATCATAATAGAAAATTAAGTTATTGTAAGATCATCACCATTCAATAACTTTTGCAAATACAAGTGACATCATTTGGAAGTAGGCCCATTAAATCATGCGGTCACACACATGATACCAAAAACTTACATGAAGTCAAAACTCCCTCTAATTCTGATATGATCAGAATCTTTAAAAATCAATAGAAACATATCTTCTATCTGCTCCTTCAGACAAATGTGTCAGGCTCCCTCTGAACATCAATCTTCGGAGCTCCTTTACCTTTGAAGAAGTGTCAAACTCCCTTTGAATATGATATCAGTCTCCATTTTCCTGCAATATCATTCTCAGAGGAAAATATCAAGACACAGAGCTTTTATAGAAAATCACTTTTACTAATCAATTTTATGATATTAATATCACATTATATATCATAGCGCTTGTACCTTTGTTTATTATCTCATTAGAGTAGAGAAACTTATTTCATAATTATTAATCCCAATATATATCGGATATACTTGTTAGTTTCATTAATAAATTGAAAACTTCTTACTAATGTCACATATGATAATCTAAGGTGACCAATTTCCAGAATCTATATTCACTAATTTCTCATAAGAAATAAACAATTAATACTTACCTCTTAACTTTATAGGATAAACATTCCTATAAGTGGTGTGACTAACATATTCACTTCCTTGTTGCTGATGTGGCCACACAAGAATTTTATTGGTTTGATTGTTTCTTATTGGCCTTTATCCGCCACCTCTATGCTTGTCTCCCTTGTTGTTTTAAAGAGTTCCTTACTGTAAGGTGGTGGCACTCAGATTATTTTATTCACTATCCTATTTCCTTAGATTCTATATCCTTTTATTTTAAAATCCTCCCCTTGTTTGCGCATAGGTGATGTGGCTTAGCATAACCTCCTATCCACATCAATGTTTAATCCCCTCACTCTAATGCTATTGCCTTTTTCCTTGCGGCACTATCCATTGTTCCATTTCATTTGATGTTCATGGTCTTTGACGCTTCTTTATTTCTCTCTTCTTGGTATTTAATGTTTTATAACCTCCTGTTCCCCTTCTAAGTATTCTCCTTTAATGTTTTTCCTTATTTCTTCGTTATATATTGCTGTGTACCTTGACTATGGAACACATTTATGTCTTGGAGCCATGCGACTAACATTTGTGTGGCAATCACTCCCATCAGCAGACGTCTCTCTCATCTTTATCATCGTGATCTTTGTTTTTTAAGTGTAGTCTCAGGAAAGTCTGAGTGCAAAGGAAATGAGGGCATGTGAAATAATATAACACCGTCTGTAGAAGACCAGTTATCTATAATTTTCATGCGGTCTTCAAGGTTCACCTTTCAATTTCAGTGGTCTTCTGTGTAATGCTTTGATTGCGTTTGGGTGGAATCACATGAGCAAGATAATCTACGCATCTGAGATTTTAGTGGGCTGCTGACTCGGCACTCCTATGTTCAGATTAAAATCTGTTTCTAATATGGATGACCATAGTTTGACGCCTCCCAAACTGGAGAATGTTTACAATCATGCAATATTTCGTTTATTTTAATATCCTCCTATCATATCAGGTCTGTGATGTTAACAGATTCTCTGACAAGTACCTGTTGCGTTCAACTCTATTCCATTGAGAGAATAATGTTGGTATGCACTAACTTTTGTGGCTAAGGCAAAGTCCACCCAATCAAGAAGCAAACTTCACAAATGTCCTAGCTTCAATATATTTTTCTGAAGTATTCGCCCTGTACTCTGAATACTCCATATTGGTGTCAGATTGTACTCCGCTTGCATCCATGATACTCCTTCGAGGGCCATGGACAGACCATAGCCCAAGCACCAATGGTGCAAGATTCCCACAATTGGAGAAGAGGGGTCACATGGGAGATTAACTGAAATTAGTTGGGATCAACCAGTGCATTCAGTGTATCTTGTGAATATCCTTCCTGAAGCTCTTTCACTCATTATATAATATGCTGTAATTGTTCTCTCTTTTTTTTAACTATTTTTTAAAGGTTTTAAGTATCTCCTCTGATATCTTCTATTGCTAGACGAGGACTCATGGCATATTGATAAAATTCATATGACAGTCAAACTGTGCACTCGCTATAAAATAATTATGTCTTTGTAAAGCTGTAGTTTCCAAAATATCTCTTGTAGTGGTGTCGCCTTAAGGAATCGATATTTATAAGATCTTAGAAATATTTACGGATGTGTATACATATCTTTCAATTCCAATTCCCGTTGAATTTTCCTTAACGAGTCTTTACGAATCTAATGGTTCATTTGGAGATGTCAGAGGAGCTCGTTGAACATTGTCCAAATCTGCCCAGATGCTCCATAATGGCTGAGTATCCACCACATTACAGTCACTGCTCAACCTGGTAAGATAATAAAAGAGTTCTATATTCAGAATAATTTCTTCCTTTTTTCTATTCAATTTACATCTGCAATTAGGCTTCGATACCATGTTATTTTTATGAGGATCGCTTGTAGATGTAATAGCACTGCCATTATGTTTGGTATGTGTTTTCCAAATGCATCGATCTCTTTTAATTTGTATCAGGGATAAAACGAGAAGAGACATGTCCCTTCATGGGACATGTCTATTTGTTAAAATTTAATATAATGACAAACTTAATCATAGTTGTATATATATATATATATATATACATATAGATCACTGTAGTTCCATTAATTTCTCTTTGATCTCACAGGTTTATCCTACTAAAGCTACCAAAACATCAACAAAAAAAAAAATAAAATAAAAAAAATGTATGTGATTAAATTTGTTATTATATTAATAATCTGATTAATGAATAGAAATGTTGGGACATGTCTATTCATGGCTTATGCTCAATATAAATTTAAGAGGTTGCTGCATTTGAAAAACACATACCACATATGGCAGTGCCATTACATTTGTAGCGATCCGAAAAAACCAACATGGTATCGGAGCAGGCCGTTAACTGGGAATAATGAGAATACAAAGGTTGACAGAATTGTTAAATTGAAGTTTGTGATCCTTATATCTACCAGAGTAAAAGAGGAACACAATTCATCTCAGTTGAGAATCACAAGAACTTTGGAACCAAATCTGGAAGGAGATCGGAGAACACACAGTCCAAAATTAATAGACAACGACTTCTTCTCAGCTATGAAGTCTTATCAAGCATGTGGAGAATACACTTCAACATCCTCTCTTGTAAATGGGAAATCACCATGTAAGCAACCCGAACAGAAATGGAACCAACTAACAATGTTACACCGTCTATTGCCTAGGGAAGAAATCAGGGTAGAAAATTGTTTGGAGATTATCTGTTGGATCTCCATAATGAGAAGTTTCATCTCATAAAATATTCAGATCAGAGAAGAAGACTTTAATATCAACTTAAAATAAATATCATTTCACTTCATCGTTCTAGAGATGAATTACAATAGCAGAATAATCGCAGAGGATGTTGCATATATCACACTCCTGATAATTATCCTTGTATCAATGGCTGCAAATATATATTTAAAATAAGGGGAGATCGAATGGTGGTAATAATTATTAAAACTCATCCATGGTTGGAGGGGAAGAAGTATACAGAATATATGGATTTCAATCAGAGGATGGTGTCCATAATCAACAATGGGAGATAAAGTAAAAATGGAGCATACATTCCCATCCCCCATATCAACTTAATTGGATGCATACAGAGGTTGGAAGATAATGTATGTGACACGAATAAAATATAATAGATATATATATAAAATCGTGTGAGGAGACACATAGCTCATTGATCGATCAGAGTCAATAAAATTCATTTCCTAATCACAGGTGAATATAATAAATTAAGGACGTAGAGAGATGACACCCTACATGCAAGGATTTCTGCGGTCACATCCATCAATTCGCTTTATCTGTGCATACGTCCAACTTTTTATATCCATACTATACAATCAAGTGTCTATTCTATTTAAATGTGACTAACATTACTTTGGAGAGACATGACACTCACATATATTGACCTTATCATCATTCAGTCATGGAATAAAGAAAATAATTAACTCTATATGCAAGGCAATATAAAAGCTGCGACCACACTTATCAGACAGAGAAAGATGTAATGATAGCGGTTGATATGTTAGTATTAATAATGTAACAGTGGTTCTGAATGATCACACAAATGAGGCAGCGATAAGACAGAGACTTGTGCGGTGATACTGGACAGAGTATATATGCAGCTGCATGAAGACTAAGATGGTTCTAGCATGATTAGAAATGGATAGTTTCAGCATTCGTTAGAGGCTACCTTGGAAAGAGAGGGAGTATTGATATTAGCATCAAGAGGATGAACCAAGAAGTATAAAAGTTTGCGTAAGGGATATTAAGTGAGATAAGTATCTTCTGATTATTATATATTGAGAACTACCTCTATTTAGTTTTGTCATTAATCTCTTATTTCTTTTCCCTACATACTATAAGAGCTTTTTGCCTTGATATTTTCCTCGGAGAATGTTCTTGTAGGAAAAGGGAGATTGATATTAGAGTCTGAGGGAGTTTGGCACTTCTTCAAAGGCAATTTTGGATGAGGAGCTTAGAAGATTGATATTAAGGAGTCTGAAAATCCATGTGAGTAACTACATTTTGATGGTGTGTACCCCCTTTGTACATCATGAGGAAGTGCCGGCTTCCAAATGATCATCACTTGTATTTGCAGAAGCTATTCAAAGGTGATGATCTTACAATAACTTAATTTTTTTATTATGATGGATATCTTACAATGTTTATGCAGATCATGATAGATTATACTTTGCTTGTGGATGTTTATGTGGTAAGCATTATGAGAATGTGTGTGCACATACCTTATAAACATTTTTTGAGTATGTTGTGAATGTTATTGATGTTTTGGAGGGCCACTACATAGAGTACTTGGTCAACATCATGTGATTTAATGTTCTAAAAGACCATGACTCAAAGTACTTGGTGAACATCTCAACATTCTGGAAGGCCATTACTCAAAAGAGTATTTGGTGAAGGAGGCCAATACTTATGATATGAGATGTGATATCAAAACTTTAGAGTATTTGGTGAATATCATGTGTTTATTTTGGGAGTCCAATACTCATGGTATCAGATGTGATATCAAACTTTTTTGAGTAATTGGTGAATATTGAATGTCCATATTCTGGGAGACCAATACTCATGATATTAGGTGTGATATCAAAACTTTGAGTACTTGGTGAATATTGAATGTCGATATTTTGGGAGACCAATACTCGTGATATCAAAATG
Organism: Cupressus sempervirens; assembly: GCA_028749045.1. Classification (NCBI taxonomy): domain Eukaryota; kingdom Viridiplantae; phylum Streptophyta; class Pinopsida; order Cupressales; family Cupressaceae; genus Cupressus; species Cupressus sempervirens. The sequence continues at coordinate 210,348,092 of CM053792.1, forward strand.
TTACTAGAAGACCAATACTCTCGATATCAAATGTGATATAAAAATAGTGGAGATATACTGATCAATGATGTCCTTAAAATTTGCCATTTCCAAATATTACCAATGGTGTAATATCTATCTCATGTTTATCCTCCCCAGCTAAGAGGGAGTGTTGATGTTTGATAGCTTCTGTCGGATAAACCTATATATAATTATATGAGATATAATTTATATATATGACGTAGTGCAAGGCAGGAAAATCCCCAAAGGAGATGTCCAAACCCCTAAGAAACAACCACACAACGTAAACACGATAGAAAACCAACAATAATGCAAGATCTGATATCAAATCACAACTCTTTATTCATAGATATAATTGATTGCATGCAATATGCCTGGCTGTAAGGCCTTTCGGGTTAGGGTCAAATACAAACAACAATTACAAAATCAGTTCCTGCAAGATCCAACAAGATCCACTTACAACTTGATTCCAACTAGTCTAGATTATAGTTCCAAGAATTACGACAATTCACGCGATTCACCAATTCGATTCAACCCAAACGATTTTTTGTGAATCGGTGAACCGAATCAGCGATAAAGGGTTTATGAAATAAGTTGCTCACTAAATTTCAAGGGTTTTTTTAATTTTTTGATTCGTGGGCAATTCGATTTCGATTCATGACCGATTCATGATTCGGCCTTGCCTATTCCGATCCAATTCCGATTCTTGTTACTTTGGTCCAGATCCACAACTGGCTAAGAACACCAAGAAAATCCACACTTGTTCCCTTAGGTCCACTAAGTAATTCCTTTGGTTCTCAAGCGGCAGCCCTAGCTCTTCAAAATTTGCATCTACACAATCCCCTTCACTCCTACGAATGAAAATTAAATTCCTAGCTATGCTAAAGACTCCACAAAACACCTTTCTATACCCAACTAAGGCACAAGTTCACCCAGCTCATTACAAACTAAATTAAATCCCTTACATTAAATATAGGTCAAGCCACAAGTTGGCTACAACGCTAAATTAAATACCCATACATAAATTAAATGTCAAAAGTCGGCTCACAGACAACTGGGCACCAACAAAACCAAGACCAAACCGAGTATCAACAAAACCAAGTTGAGCACCAGTAAATTCCCAAGCATTGCCGAGCTCTAGAGACCACGTCGAGTTCTAGAGACCATGCCAAGTTCCCAAACCATGTTGAGCAGTAGTATTTGCCAAGCTCCACAACTTAAAGCCAAAATCCCTCCAAACATGCAGGATTGCAAGTAAGCCTAGGATGCTCCTGCATCAGACACCCCAAGTTCGAAAAGATGTTCTCAGTAGCTAGAAGAACATACATAAATTCCAGATTGGTTTTTCACATACATATCCTCTAAGTCTTAAACTTGTACACTCTTTCTCTTATTCTTCTTTTACTTTTTCACATCCATCTTAGGTGTGCTATAGGTCTGCTTTCCATGCTGATCTCCAACCTTCTCAGAATTTGCCAACTCAACTCGCCTGCCATACTCAGGTTCCTCCCACCGAGTTCTTCATTCTGTAAAGGAATTAGGGAAAACTTCCTGTCACCTTTCTCAATAGTAAACACATTCTTGACAGAATCATGCACAACCCTGCAATCATACTACCAAGGTCTACCAAGCAACACATGACAACTGTTCATATCCGCAATATCACACAACATTTGATCCTTATACTGCCTAATCTGGAAATCAATAAGGCATTGTCCCTCACTTCCAAAGCATGTTGACCTTGCAACCAACCAATTCTATAAGGATAAGGGTGTCTTACTCTCTTCAAACCAAGTTTTTGAATCATCTTCTCAACAACAAGGTTATCAGTACTACCACCATCCACAATCACCTTACAGACTTTGCCACCAGACTTGCAACGAGTCTTGAACAAACTACTCCTTTGACAAGAATCCAATGTTCTCTTACCCACCAGTACTTGCCGAGCCAACAAATTCTCTCCTTGCTCAGGCTGACTGTCCTGGACTTCAACCTCATTCACAACAGCCACTGTCCTACCAATTGGACATTCAAAAGATCTATGCCCTTCTTTGCCACATTTGAAACGATTACCTCTGAACACACCTCCACTTGTCCTCCTTTTCTGATCAATAGGTTTTGGTTCACCTTCAACACTCGGTTTAGCTTGTGCTAAGAGATCTTGCTTCTCCTTCCCTCTAGCATTACCTTGACTTTTCCTCTTTAATTTATGTTCTGCCTTCAGGGCATACTGATAAGCATCCTCAACTGAAGAGATATTCAACATACCAACCTCATCCTGAATATTGAATCTCAAACCATTAATATACCGAGCTACCTTTTCCTTTGACAATTCTCTATGATCAGACCAAATAGTCAACTTGTAGATCTCCTCGGCATAATCTTTCATAGACATATCCTTCTATTTCGGATTCTGCAACCTTTTAAACAACTCAGGTTCATAATTAGCAAGAATTTAATATACCGAGCTACCTTTTCCTTTGACAATTCTCTATGATCAGACCGAATAGTCAACTTGTAGATCTCCTCGGCATAATCTTTCACAGACATATCCTTCTATTTCGGATTCTGCAACCTTTTAAACAACTCAGGTTCATAATTAGCAAGAATGAACTTAGCATTCAGTTTAGTCACCATCAATCTCCATCTAGAGATCTTCATTTCACCTTCTTCCTCTTTGTCTCTTTGCAGTTCCTTTCACCAAAAAGCAACATGTCCCTTCAACTTAGTTTGTGCCAACCTCACTCTGAGTGGATCTTCAATATCATCAAGCTCAAAGTAGTTTTCCAATTCACCAATCCAATCAATTAGGTCTTCAAAAGTCAGAGTACTTGAGAAATTAGAAACCTCCATCTTATGCTTTAGCTTCAACTGAGATCTAGGTCTAGCAAATTGACCAGCTCTAATTCCAATAGGTCTCTCCACATGATTAGTTTTGTCCTCACCACTCGATCCAGCAACTTCGAAGTCTTCGACAACTTCCTCATAACTACCTTTAGTGACCACATGCCTAGGTACACCACCTAAAGCACTTAAAATTTCAGCATTCATGTCACTCTTCATCAATGCAATCTCAAATTTGAATTCTGCTCTAATCTTCTCTGAGATCCTTTCTTCCATAGCATCACTAAGATCATCAATTGCCCTAGGTCCAATCTTCTTGGAGGCATTTTCCAAAATTTTAGCAAACCCTAAGCAACAGATCCACCAATCTAGAAGATCAATCAACCACAAGATCAACTTTCTCTGCAAGTCTTGGTGTAAAGTGCCACAACTTCGGTGATTTGTCCACACACTCAAGAACAACCTTCGCTTTTATACCACTTGATGCAGTGCAAGGCAGGAGAATCCCCAAAGGAGATGTCCAAATCCCCAACAAACAACCACACAGCGAAACACGATAGCAAACCAACAATAATGCAAGATTTGATAGCAAATCACAACTCTTTATTCATAGATATAATTGATTACATGCAATATGCCCGACTGTAAGGCCTTCCGGGTTAGGGCCAAATACAAACAACAATTACAAAATCAGTTCTGCAAGATCCAACAAGATCCACTTACAACTCGATTCCAACTAGTCCAGATCCACAACTGGATAAGAACACCAAGAAAATCCACACTTGTACCCTTAGGTCCACCAAGTAATTCCTCTGGTTCTCAAGCCACAGCCCTAGCTCTTCAAAATTCGCATCTACACAATCCCCTTCACTTCTTTGAATGAAAATTGAATACCCAGCTATGCTAAAGACTCCACAAAACCCCTTACTTATACCCAATAAGCCACAAGTTGGCCCAACTTATTACAAACAAAATTAAATCCCTTACATTAAATATAGGTCAAGCCACAATTCGGCTACAACACTAAATTAAATACCCATACATAAATTAAATGCTAAAAGTCGGCTAACAGACAACTTGACACCAACAGAATCAAGATCAAACCGAGTGTCGGCAAAACCAAGCTGAGCATTAGTAAATTCCCAAGCATCGCCGAGCTCCAGAGACGTTGCCGAGTTCTAGAGACCATGCCAAGTTCCCAAACCATGTCGAGCATTGGTATCTATCGAGCTCCACAACTTAAAGCCAAAATCCCTCCAAACGTGCATGATTGCAGCAAGCCTAGGATGCTCTTGCATCAATATATGTGCTCCTTATATTTGAGATATAAAGTTATTGTTATATGAGTGTAATATATATATATATATATATATATATATATATATATATATATATATATATATGATTAAATTTGTTATTATATTAATTATCTGGTTAATGGACATGTCTATTCATGGCTTATGCTCAATATAAATTTAAGAGGCTGCTGCATTGGAAAAGCACATACCACATATGTTAGTGCCATTACATTTGTAGTGATCAGACAATACCAACAGTTATGTATCTTGTTTTGCCTATGAAATAAGGTACTTTGTAGCTAGTGCAACTTATTGAATTGCATACATGATTTTGCTTTTCCCTGGAAGCAATGACATTATCACATCATTGAGATCCAATAAATCATAACTATTTCAGATTATATCTTCTTTGTGCAAATGTCTTTGGTTCCATGGGAACTTCTTAAGGGCGTAAAGGAGATAGAAGATGCAAGGTTTATGAAAAAGATGCCTTTGCTCATCATTTCTTGGAGAGTCTCCTTCCTTGTTACTCAAAGATAAATATATGGCTTTTGTAACTGCTAAAGGAATAGTTTGTTGATGTTCACAATACTAAAATTTATCTCCAGCTCACTTTACTTCATTTTTCATGTATGTTGCACAAGGGGTACATCTTTGTCACTTTTACACCACAATAGTTCTCTTCAAGTTTTTGTGTTGATGTTACAGATTTGCATTTTCCTTACTGTGGAAAGTATCTTGGACTATCTCTTCATTACAAGTGCTATTACAACTTTATGACATAAATGCATGGTTATGCTTTATGCAACATGCTGGTACCAAAATTATTTATCATGCTGTGTACCAATAATGCTGTTCAACAAGTTACATAGACTTTTTGTGCAATTTGTGCATCATTCTAGTGTGATGTCCTCACCATGCTTTAATGTTGCCATGAATTCATCATTCCACAAATGATGCTATGGAGGCACATTCAAGCTACAAACCTATGTACGTACAGTAGCTGCCACGATCAAGACATAGAATACATGGTACAGTTACTTTGTTCACGCCAAATTACTCGCTTGAATGGTTGCCAAGTTAGGATATACGTGGTACACAGTCTATATGCCATTTTAAAACAGCTTATATGTGTCATGCGCACGTTTTCAATAAGAATACTGGATGTTTCTTGGAAAATAGATTACGGAAATGAATTTGTAATAATTTTGTGTCTTTTTATATGTGCACACAGATTATAGGGTCCTTTTGGTATTATGTAATCAAGCTTTATTCCTTCTATGTGTTAACATCTAGGGGATGTGTGTGGTACTCCTTGAAGAGATAATAGAAGATTTGAATTTTTGTTTTGGAGGTAATGTTTATGCTCAATGGTCTATTCAAACAAAACTCAAGATTAGTGATATCATCCAGTTTTTATGATATTATTCCTTTAACGGATCAAACATCCTATTTTTTTGTCATTGGAGATTGGAGGACAACCCTATTATTACCATGGCTGGATAGGGGCCATGGCTGGTTAGTGGATAAGGTACATTTCAGTGCTAAGCAATTACACTTAGGGATAGCTGTTCGGAGAGTTCTTATCAGCACCTGTTTGTCTGGGCTATGTGGCACTCTCTTAGTGCCTAGGGAATGTACTAGGGATTAAAATTCGGTAATTCCTTTTGCAGCACCTCTTTGCTGTGAATTTGCTGTTATACTTCTGATATTCATATCACTGTTATTGTTCTAGGAACAGAATTAATAATTTAAGTGTGAGCTTAGACTGTAATAAGAGAAATAAACAGCTATTTGAATAGCTGTTCATTTGTAAGGATTGACAATTCACTCCTGCATATTCTATTAGGCTTATTAAGGGTTAATCTGGTTCCAAATAAGACCTTATCATTAGTATCCTGTGGAGTAAAATCAAATTGAAGTATTCAATGTTTCTAATCAGGGATATTACAATACATGCTGCCTGCATTATGATTTTTTGCTTGCCTACTTTTCTAGAAGTGCTTTTCAACCCCTTTCTTATAACAGTACACGCAGTCAATTGCTCTTCACCTTTCTTGACATGCACATTTGACAAGTTGTGATGATTAAGCGATTAGCTTCTAAAATTCAACACACAAGGCCAAATTTCAGTTTTCAATGCAATTGGTAGTCTTTTTGTAAATCCAGTTGCACAAACTAAATGTAGGAGTGCAGATACATCTAATATGCATCAGTAGAATTTGATTTACAATCTTTTGTTCAAGGGCAATGTAGATCACCAGTTTTGCTTCCTCTAGAAATATTTTTCTTGAGCTGAAGTTTACCATTCTATATAAAGATAAAGAGTAGGAGACGTGCTTATGTATTTTGAGATTATTTGCTTACTTCTCAGTTCTCATTTACAGAATCTATTTCATTGGAAATATAATTTGATGTCTTATGGCTTATGTTTAAATTTTCAAGATAAAATAACAGTTGTTTGTTTCTTACAGGTTACTTTGTAGTGTGAATTGAAGATGCCCATTAAGGTGATCGATAATATACTGCAAAGGGCAATTGAAGTTGGGACAAAGCTGCTGAAAACCCATTAAATGTCTGTGGAACTAGAGATCCTGGGTATCTGCCATCCATTATTAGGTTGCCTGCTCAAAATAAGATGATAATTGCTTTGTAAGAATGGAAGGTTGCAACTTGGGTCTTTAGTATTTTTTTGTATTTTCTTAGAATTCTAGTTTTGTAATATATTGGTCCTTGTATGCAATCCAATTTAATTCCATATAGTTGCGATGGAATTTTTCCAGGCGTGTTCTTGGCTTGTTCTTTTAACCGTCTTTGCTTTTGTTTTTCATTTCCTATGCTCATTTTTTAGTGCTTAATATTGTTTCTTCACACATCAAGCTAGATGAATTGCACAAGTCCATATTTGATCAAACACTAAGATTATGTAGTTCCAGGTTCTCTTCATTCTCATGCCAGGGATGATGTTTTTCAAAGGAACAGTACATATTTATTCATTTCATTTTACTGGTAATTATGACATTTCACCGAATCCTCGTCATCCTGCCTCTTGGAAGAAGTAAGATTCCTTATATGATTGCTACGTGCCCAGATGATTCTTTTGTAGTCAATTGAAAAAAAATAAACTTCTAAGCGTAATTTGTTCAAAGATTCCTTTCAATGGTTTTGAGATGCTTATTTTAATTTTGGCAGTCACGTTGTTTTGCATAAAAGTGACCTGAAAAAGAGATATACTGATGATCTTTGACAAAGGATTTCATTATTTTCTTAATCAGGGTGCCCGCTTGTATGCTAGCTCCTTTATTCAAGATATATGATATGGGGTTTTATTTACCCTTTTCAGGGCATTTTATTCGCATCCAAGGCTTTTATGTTTAATTTAGCTGTTCTCTCCCTAGCATATCTTGAATCTGGTGACTTCAATTTCCTGGACCTTTGTGAAATCACTATAATAGTTTCTATTAAAATTAATATGCATCAACTAAGTTGAATGTATTTATTTAAGTAAATGCCTTTTCACAGTTCCTTTCATTTCATTAACATTGAAAGAAAGGAATTGTTGTTTAAAGTGAAATTTTAGCTGTTTAATTGTTGTCGCATTTTTTAATATATGACCAATAGCAATGAGCACGACTTGATTTGAGGTTAATCTGATCTCACTAATATTGATAGTTAAAAAATATGAACAGAACAAATTGAAAATTGACGAAGGCAAGCCTTTTGGAAATGAAATTGTAAATGATAGGTCTTCCAAAACATTTAGTATTAAATTCTTCTAACAAATTAAATTTTGATGTGATATGTACAATTTTGTAGCTTCTCTGGAAAAGTAAGGCTGTTTTCATGAATGGAAATAGATCTCTGTCCAACTATATTAAGCTGCCGTGGTTCTATATTCATTATATTAATAGCATGCAGTTGTGCCTAAGCTGTTTTGTTGTGCTTTAGTGTGAAACGGCCAATTACTTGATTTCCTATTGGGCGTACACGTTAGCATATTCTTGCAGATTTGATGCATTTTAACTGAAAACTAAGGAAATGAACGAGATGATGTAAACATTCTGTCAATAACAATCATTACCATGTGTAATGTTCCCACTTTAGCAATTGTCCAGTGGTGTGATTGTTAGCTTTTAATTTAATTTAATTTAATTTAATTTATCCCACATTGCTTGTGTAAAGTGGTCGACCCTATGAAGTAGGAATAAAAGGAGAGCTTGTGGCTATTGTTAGGCACGGTGGAATATGAGAACATGGATGTGTGAGTTACAGATATGTTCTTGGCATTTGAGGACGTCTGTCCTCTCTTGTGACATTCTAGACGTCAGCATTTGGAATTCATTGTTATTAACTTCATTAATAGGCAACTTGGGCACATTTCTAGCTATATTTAGATTGGGTGTAATTAGTGAGTTGAAGAGTTTGTTATGTATTTGATTTTATGATAATGGAGTAATCTGTGAGTTTGCTTTGTATTTAATTTTATTAGCTTGAAAATTAATATTATTTCAGTAGTAGCTCAATCTTCAGTTTGCATAAATTCCTTCGTGTCTATGCAAAGACATTAAAATCTCTTTGAGTAGTTGGTTCAGTTCTTGGGCATTTCTAGGGTGCACATTACAGTGGTATTAGAGCTATAAGTCTTGCCATTCTGTAGAGGTCTTATAGGAAATTTTGGACAGCGGGATAAAGGGAAAAGTGTTTGACAAAATGTCAAAACACTAAAATCAGAAATTAAAAGGGCTAAGCATTTATGTTTGAGCTTGCGACAAGGGCTTTATAATTTTCGCAATACCAGAGTAAGAAAAAGTAGGAATTCAGACTTGCAAAGTGAACAGTCTAGTTCATCCGTGTAGAGGGACATACAATCCAGTCATACAGACACATAAGAGATATTTTTTGAACAAGATAACAGTATGGGTGACCGAGATGATAGGGGTACAGAACTAAGCGGAGGTAGGAATATCGGTCCAAATCAGGAATATGTAGTGTTTAGACGGTTATTGGGTACATTAGAGGAGGGGCAGTGTATGCAACATGAGCAGAATAGGCGAATGGATATGATGTTGCAACTTATGGCTAGATAGATGGGCATCAATATTAATCCATGTGATGTCAACAATGGAAACAATAACAATGGAGGAAACAACAACAATAAGGGCAATAATTATGAGGCCGAGGCAACGACGGTTTTGAGAATAACATTAATGGTAATAATGGACATAACAACAATGAGAATGAGATTGATAACTGTAGACATGTTGCATGCCCAGCTCGAACGAGGATCTCGAGGCCTCTTCTACCCACCTTTCCACCCAAAGATTGATGCAGGAGCATCTTGCATGGGATAATTTAATTTAAAAAAAAAAAAAAAAAATTTGGAGGAGAGAGAAAGTGACGAAAATATAAAGAAAGAAAAAAAAAAAAGAAAATGGAAAAAAAGAAGAAAAGAGGAATTTCTATTTTCAAGGTGCAAAGGTGGCATAAATAGAAAAATAAGAGAAATAGTTGTCATTCCATTAATTGAGGTGTGTAGGTGGCATCTTAGAAGTTTGTGGAAAGTTCCTTAAATCTTACATTTAATATTTGTTGTGATCCATAAAGGAAATGTAATTTTCTAATTGGGCCACATGGTGGTGCTTAGTTGTATTTAGGTGAAATTCTAGAAAGTTGTGGATATTGTAAAAGGGTGTGGATATTGTGTAGGTGGAATTCTAGAGGGTTGTGGATAAGTCATGCATTGGGTGGTAAGTGCCTATTTAAGCAAAGCATATGAGCATTTCTAATCAAGCTTTGGAAGGAAAAATTTCAAGGTGTGAAAGTTCAAGAAGTAGAAGCTTTGGAAGGTCAAGTGTCAAGGTGAAAGCTAGAAGGTGTGGAGGCTTCAAGGTGTGAAAGAGAAGGAGTAAGTGAGGAGTGAGTTCTTCCGAGTCTGTGGACAGAGCGCCGAATGTGAGGTAGTTTATAACAGGATTGTGGTGGAGTTATGACTGAGGACAGAGCGCTGAATGTGAGGCAATTTACACTTGTATCTTGGATAAAGTTGGAGAAGAGTTAGTGGTTGCGGTTTAAAAACAAGGAGGTTGCTTGTTGGCTTGCAAGCACAAGTTGAGATCTTGGAAGTTTCTACCAGAGTGTGGATCTCAACTAGTTTGGGTTTGGATTGGATCTTGAGAGATCTTGTAGAAATGTTATTGTAATTACTATTGAATTTTCAAGTATAATAAAATTGTTTGTGAAGGATTTTGCCTCTCTTTGTCTCCATTTTGTTGCATTTGAGTTGGTAGGGTGGTGTGGCCTTTCATCAAGTGGTATCAGAGTGGGAGTTCCTGAGCGTGTAGACAGGTCGTTGAAGTTGTGGTAGTTTGCACCAGGACTCGGGTCAGAGAAGTAGATTTGAGTTGGTCTTGATTTGAGAGCTTGCAGATGAGTTGATGGATGCGAAGATGGAACACTGAACTTGTTGAGGCATGATCATAGAGAGTTTGTGGATTGCAGATCCGTTGTCCTAGACTTGTGATGTGGTTCCTGATTGTTCATGCGAGGTGGTAGGTTGCGATCTAACTTGCAAACAATTCAAGGTTGTCACAAGGAGCGTGGGAAGGATTTGTTGCAAAGGGTTTACAAAGCTCTTGGAAGATGGCTTGGAGAGAATTGGACCCTGAGATGATTGCAAAACCCTATGATATAGTGGAGAGGAATTTTTCTAAGATGTCTACTCGGTGTGAAGCTAGCTTGGCTGATCGAGTTAAGGATGTTCGAGAGAGAAGATGGCATTGCAAGGTTGAGGTGGAAGAAGTTGGTTTTGTTGATCAGTTTGTGGAGCCTGATACAGAACTTATAGAGCAAATAGAGGTTGTTGCTGAGGATATTCCTAATTTTGTTGATGTTGAGATGGAGATTGGTTTTCATGATCAGTTGGTTGAGTTTGACATGGATATTGAGGAGAACTCGGTTGTGGATGATCCAGTTGTTGGTGATGGCTTGTCTGTTGTAGAGCATCTTGTTGTGAGCAATGAGACTGCTGGTGTTGTGAGTTTGGAATGTGTTGATGGAGATCTACATGTTGCTGTTGATGCATAGTTTGTTATTGCTGATATCAATTCACTAGTTGCTGGTGTGGATGAGGGTTTGCTAATAAAGTGTTATGTTCAATGTGTTCCTGGGAGTGAGCATGCTGATTGGATGGTTGAGATTCTGGTGTTTGACATATGGATGCAGATGTGGAAGATTTGCATGGTGGTTTTCTTGTCCCTGTTGAGGTGGAAACCTTTGGTGAAGATGAAGATGGTTGTAGATTTTTTCTTTTTGGCATCAAAGTGTGGGAAAAACTTTTCTATTTACTGGGGGAGTCTGATGCAAGAGCATCTTGCATGGGAAAATTTAATATAAAAAAAATAAAAAAATTGTAGAGGAGAGAGAGTGACGAAAATAGAAAGAAAAAAAATAGAAAATGGAAAAAAAGGAGAAAAGAGGAATTTCTACTTTCAAGGTGCAAAGGTGGCATAAATAGAAAAATAAGAAAAATAGTTGTCATTCCATTAATTGAGGTGTGTAGGTGGCATCTTAGAAGCTTGTGGAAAGTTTCTTAAATCTTACATTTAATATTTGTTGTGATCCATAAAGGAAATGTAATTTTTTAATTGGGCCACATGGTGGTGCTTAGTTGTATTTAGGTGGAATTCTAGAAAGTTGTGGATATTGTAGAAGGGTGTGGATATTGTGTAGGTGGAATTCTAGAAGGTTGTGGATAAGTCGTGCATTGGGTGGTAAGTGCCTATTTAAGCAAGGCATATGAACATTTCTAATCAAGCTTTGGAAGGAAAAGCTTCAAGGTGTGAAAGTGTAATGACTCGTACCAATAGGCCACTAAATGAAACCCTAAATTTAATACACTGCTAAAATATATTGCTGAAATAAAAGAAATAATAGTGCCAATGTATTCATTCAATGAAAACCGAATTTTTTTACAAATGATATGGCCAATTTCAGCACCAAAACATTATGACATAGCACATTACAGAGAAATCCTAACTGGCTGTATACAATTGAGAACTTGTTGCAACTACAGATTGAAATGAAGAACTTGGATTGATCAAATGGTGGAGACTGAATGCTGAAGATGATATGGTGAAAGTGCAACTCCACTGGAAACTCCAAACCAACAATTAAGCACAAGTGAAAGGACTGAAATATCCTTCCCACAGTTGCAATAATTTAGGTGATCTTTCACACCCTCAAAATTGCGTACCAATTGAGAGTTTTTGTTTTCAATGGCCAATTGTGACTACTTGCAGAAACTTTAGGCTCCACAACGCACATCAACAAAAATAAATAATAAATCTCAATGATAGGCAATGAGCCCTCAATGCCTATTTATTCTTTTTTCCTTGATAGGTCGGCCTTTTTTTAAATTTTTCTCCGCTTCTTCTAGCAACCTCTAGAAGATTTTTTTAATTTAATTTATAAAGTTACCTTGTAATATATATATATTTTTAATTGATAACTTTATAATTAAATTCCTCCCAAAAAAAATGGGACATTACAGAAAATTCGGGAAGTAGAAGCTTTGGAAGATCAAGCTTCAAGGTGAAAGCTGGAAGGTGTGGAGGCTTCAAGGTGTGAAAGAGGAGGAAGTGAGGAGTGAGTTTTCTTGAGTCTGTGGACAGAGCGCCGAATGTGAGGCAGTTTACAACAGGATTGTGGTAGAGTTATGAGTGTGTGGACAGAGCGTCGAATGTGAGGTAGTTGACACTTGGATCTTGGATAAAGTTGGAGAAGAGCTAGTGTGTAATGGACACCTAGGAATGCCCAAAAGTTGAACCAAAGCTGAAATTATATTAATTCTAAAAATGTTGCAATCAAGTACAAATAGATGTATTCCAAAGGCCAAACCCTAAGGGAATGACGTCTAGAATGTTACAAGAGAGGATGAACATCCTCTATTGCCAAAGAAGGAGTGTGATTCACACATCCAAGCTCTTATCAAATGCAAGTCATAATCATCCGATACAATAATCCCATGCTAAACAATGAGACTCTCACCCCTATTTATCCTATTCCTTCACCCTTTTAGAAAGAACTAAAACATTAATTAATTGCAAGTGCTAGAAGCTTCCCCCTTCCAATAATTAATGCACTCTCTAGAAACTCCTCTCTTGCAATAATTAATTGTGCTTCTAGAGGCTTCCACCTTTCCAATAATTAATACACACTCTAGACGCATCTCCTTTGTAATACAATAATTAATTAAATTAATTAAATATAAAGCCACCTTTTAATTTTAATTTATTTAATGACTTTATAAGAAATTAATTTAATTTTTTCTTACCCTCCACTTAGACTTTGGAGAACGTGAAGGCCAAAAGATGGGATCATTACAAATCCGTCCTCCTTGAAATTGCTTGTCCTCAAGCAATTAACATAATGGACTCCAACCTCCACTTGGATCCCAATATGTGATATCCATATGGAAGTTAAACCAACTGCAAACCCGCATCATCAGGACCAACCCCTGTAGCCTAGCATTCAAAACTTGTGCTAATGAAGTCAGAATGTCATCATAAGGCAACTCCACAGAAGATCTATGAAACGTCTTCTTCCCTTTATCCATCCACATAATATATATTGGACTGGAATGCATATTATCACCATCATGCATTGAAAAAGATGTAGTTGTAGGTGAACCATATGTACTCATGCTAACTGTATCAACAATAGGTGTTGCCGCATCGAAATATATGGACATAGGAACAACATTAACTGCTGCAACAGAAAACTGAACTGAATTTGTAGTTGATGAAAACTCATAATCATTAACATGTGTGGCTTCATTAGAAAATACATCAACCACTGCATTTATACCATTAAATTCCTCATTGGATGCTTTAATTGACATAGAAGTGGTTGCTGATATGATAGTATCCTCACATTCTCCTAATTCCACTATTGCCACGTCATCATCCCCTAACAAGGCTTCATATGTGGTCTCCTGACTTTGCACGCATGTCTCTACTGACTCTGCCGAAATGCCCACATCACCAACATCATAGCTGGCTGGCTCTATACGTGTCTCGATCCCACCTGAGAAATCAACTACCTTCTGCTCTGGAGCAACATACAAATCATCAATGTTTATGCCCATCTGTCTAGCCATAAGTTGCAACATCATATCCATTCGCCTATTCTGCTCTTGTTGCATACGTTGCCTCTTCTCTAATGTACCCAATAATTGTCTGAACATCACATCTTGATCTGGACTAATATACATCTTTATCCGGCTATCAATATGATCTTCACAGGATGGCAGGACTTATAGCTCTGATACCACTGTAATGGACACCCAGGAATGCCCAAAAGCTGAACCAAAGCTAAAATTATATTAATTCTAAAAATGCTGCAATCAAGTACAAAGAGATGTATTCCAAAGACCAAACCCTAGGGGAATGACGTCTAGAATGTTACAAGAGAGGATGAACGTCCTCTATTGCCAAAAAAGGAGTGTGATTCACACATCCAAGCTCTTATCAAATGCAAGTCATAATCATCTGATACAATAATCCCATGCTAAACAATGAGACTCTCACCCCTATTTATCCTATTCTTTCACCCTTCTAGAAAGAACTAAAACATTAATTAATTGCAAGTGCTAGAAGCTTCCCCCTTCCAATAATTAATGCACTCTCTAGAAACTCCTCTCTTGCAATAATTAATTGTGCTTCTAGAGGCTTCCACCTTTCCAATAATTAATACACACTCTAGACGCATCTCCTTTGTAATACAATAATTAATTAAATTAATTAAATATAAAGCCACCTTTTAATTTTAATTTATTTAATGACTTTATAAGAAATTAATTTAATTTTTTCTTATCCTCCACTTAGACTTTGGAGAACGTGAAGGCAAAAAGATGGGATCATTACATAGTGGTTGCGGTTTAGAAACAAGGAGGTTGTTTGGTGGCTTGCGAGCACAAGTTGAGATCTTGGAAGTTTCTACCAGAGTGTGGATCTAGACTAGCTTGAGTTTGGATTGGATCTTGAGAGATATTGCAGAAATGTTATTGTAATTACTATTGGATTTTCAAGTATAATAAAATTGTTTGAGAAGCATTTTGTCTCTCTTTGTCTCCATTTTGTTGCATTTGAGATGGTAGGGTGGTGTGGCCCTTCATCAAAGATCCAGTTCAACCAGTTAATGAACCACAGATTACTGAGTTACAAGATCTGTTTAGGAGGGACTAGGAGGCTAGTGGACCAGAGTTTTAGGCAGACATTTCCCTTAGAGATTATATGTACTTGAGAATGAGACACATGCCCAGATCAGGAGGGAGAAATCAAAACTTTGAGCTGAGAAAGAAAGTTGGGAAACTTTCTTTACCTTATTATGATGCTTTAGGGAAGATGACCGCACTAGCTTGAGTGCAGAAGGTAAATACATACTTGCAGCTGAATCCTATGCTTGAGAAGGAGGTTATAAAGTATGCAACTATTCACTTGGATGGATTGGCACATGAGTGGTGGCACCATGGCAAGGTAACCTTGGAGCATAATCAGATCACATCTTACGAGGAGTTCACTAAGAAGCTCACAGAGAGATTTGATACCAGGATCCTGAGTTACAGTTTAAGGAGTTGGCACAATTCAAGCAGTGGGGATCAATTGAGACGTATATCAGTGAATTTCAGAGGTTAGCTATGTTGGTCACAGCTATTTTAGAGAGGAGGTTAGTAGTGTTGTTTATGAATGGACTCTTAGATCCTTTGCAAGGTTGGGTCAATGGGCATGACCCAACTACGTTACATGAGGCCACTAAAAAGGCTCTTGACTTAGCACCTTTTTCTTTTAGGAGCAAATTTCAGCACAGGGATTCATATATGAAAAAGGACAAGGAGAAGGACAAAAAATCTTTTCACAAGGATGCTTAGCCAAAAGGGAATAAGTTGGATAATGACACCTTGAATGAGTTGAGAAAGAAGAAGCTATGTTTCTTCATTATAGAGAGCCTTGAAATTTATCTCATAAGTATCCTCTCAAGGCTAAGGCAAATCAAATGGAGTATTTCTTAGCAGAGGAGTCACAATTAGAGACAGAGGATCAACACTCTGATTCAGACGAGGATAACAATACAGAGGAGAGCAACATTCCTGAGGATGAGAAGCCATTGGCACAATTAACGGGGGCCTAGAAGGCAATCACATTCAAGATTAAAGGTACTATCCAGGGGTAGAATGTGATCTCACTCATTGACACTAGGGCTACACATAATTTCATAGATGCACAATTGGTAGCCAAGAGAGTTTACAAACTGAGGAGCATGCCATGTTTAGAGTCATGGTAGCCAATGGTGACAAATTATTATGCACTTAGAAGACATCTAATCTTCACATTAGGTTTGGACATGGCTATGAGTTGAGGATGGGTTCTATGTAGTAAACATGAGAGACTATGATGTCATCCTTGGCATGACATGGATGGCCTCGCTAGTCAAGTTCACACTCAACAAAATTGGAGATGAGGTTTCAGCACGAGGGGAGAACTGTTGTACTTAGAGGACTTTCAGATGGGAATTGTAGTCTCCCTGAGGAGAATGCAGAGACTTTTTCGACATAATGACAGAGTGGGCATAGAAAACAGGGGTCATAGGTGAAGAGTCATCTGATACTAGATATTCAGGAGATACTTGACAAGCACACTAAGGTATTTGGCGAGATTTCGCATGGGGTTCCTCCTGACAAGGGATAGAGCATGTTATTGAGCTTGAGGAGGGAGCCAAATCAATTATGATTACTCCCTCTTGTCATCTTAAGAAAAACAAGGATGAGATAGAGAAGACAATTAAGGAGTTGTTGGAGATGGGGCATATTAGGTCTAGTAAGGGCCCTTTTTCTTCAGCAGTAGTGTTGGTAAAAAAGGAGGATGAGACGGTGTGCATGTGCATCAATTACAGGGCATTAAATAAGAAGACCATTAAGAACAGATATCCCATCCCACAGATATATGAGTTGATTGATGAATTGCATGGTGCATGCTTTTTTACGAAGATTGATTTACAGCCAGGGTATCATTAGATTAGGATGAGGGAGGAGGACATTGAGAAGACCACTTTTTGTTGTCACTATGGCCACTTTGAGTTTTTGGTTATGCGATTTGGGCTAACCAATGCCCCTACTACATTCCAGAGTTGCATGAATCAGGTATTCAGGGGACAGCTTAGGAGATCTATCCTGATTTTCTTTGATGACATTTTAGTCTTCAGTAACACTTGGGAGGAGCATTTACAACATCCTGAGATGGTGTTGTCTATTTTGGAGAAAGAGTCACTATATGCCAAGGAATCTAAGTGCGATTTTGGGTTGACTGAGCTACTATATCTTGGGCACTCATCAAAATAGATGGAGTTCAGGTAGATCCCAAAAAGATTAGAGCTATTGTTGATTGGCCTACTCCTATGAACCTTACACAACTTAAGAGGTTCTTTGGTCTCTGCGGGTTTTATAGGAGATTTGTTAAGGAAATTTCACAGATTGCTGCACCCTTGACAAACCTTACCAGGAAAGGGGCCTTCGCATGGATAGGGGCAACTTAGAAAAGCTTTGATCATTTCAAGAAGGTGATGTTATCATGTCCAAAAACTAGCTCTACCGAAGTTCACAAAGCCATTTGAGCTTCATTGTGATGCGTCAAGAGATGGGATTGGGGCAGTCTTGATGCATGAGAAGCATCCCATTTTTTTTGAGGGTAGGAAGCTTTGTGGGGTGGAGAGGAGCTATTCCATCTATGATCGGGAGATGTTGGCTATTATGCATGCACTGGGCAAGTTTCGACTCTACCTAGTTGGGGGAAAGTTTGTTATCGAGACTGATCACAACAACATCAAATACTTCATGAGCCAATGTGATTTGAATGATAGACAACATAAGTGGATTACGAAGTTGCAAGCTTATGACTTTGACATTTAGTTTGTCAAAGGGAAGAAGAATGTGGTGGCAGATGCTTTATCCAGGAGGCCTCATATTTGTGCTCTAGCTGAGATTATAGGAGATTGGAGAAATAAGATTACAATAGAGTATGCAAGGGACACTTGGGCTTCTGGAGTGATTGCAGACACCATACATGATGATCGTTATTTGGTGATGGACAGATCGATCAAGTTCTAGGGTAGGATATATTTGATTCATTCATCACAGTTTAGGGAGGTACTACTGAAGGCATTTCACGATGCACCTACAGCTGGACATCTAGGGGTCTTTAAGACCTACAAGCAGATCCGTGAACGGTTCACATGGAAAGGGCTCAAGGATGATGTTTAGAAGCATGTCAAGGAGTGTACAGTTTGTCGATAGAATAAGGGAGAGCACATATATCCTGCAGGGTTGTTACAACCTTTACCCATTTCATATAAGAAATGGGAAAGTATTTTTATGGACTTCATCACTAGGCTACCATGAGTACAAGGGAGAGATTGCATCTATGTGATAGTTGATCGGCTGACGAAGTTTGCTCACTTCTTTGCTATTCCATCCACCTACATAGTGGTACAGGTGGTCGATCTTTTCTTTAGGGAGATATTCAAGTTACATGGGCTACCTAGTTTCATTGTCAGTGATCGGGATAATAAATTTATGAGTACTTTTTGGTAGGAGTTGTTTGGGTTGTGTGGTATGGATCTTACACCTAGCACTAGTTATTATCCGCAGACAGATGGGCATACAAAGATTGTGAATAAATAGGTGGAAGGATATCTGAGGAACTATGTGACTGCACAACAGAGGGCTTCGGTCAAATGACTACATATGGGAGAATACTGTTATAACATCATTTATCATATGTCCATCAAGATGACTCCATTCATGGCACCGTATGGTTATGAAGTACCTAGTTTCATGGATTTGGTTTTGGGGGATAGTAGAGTGCCCAAAGCAAAAAAATTCTTACATGATAGTCATGATATTTTGAGGGTGCTCAAGGAGAGTATACAACAAGCTCAAAATCAACAGAAATTGTATGCTGACTAGCACAGGATAGAGCGCAACTTTGAGGTTGGGGATATGGTTTACTTGAGGCTACAACCATACAGACAGTCATCACTCAAGAAGAACGGAGTAGAGAAGTTGAAGCCTAAGTTTTATGGTCCCTATAGAGTGATTCACAAGGTGGGCGGGGTTGCCTATGAGATTGAGCTTTCAGAGTGCAGTCGAGTGCATAATGTATTTTATGTGTCGAGGCTTAAGAAAGCCATCGGTCAGAGAGTTGTGTCTTTTGTAGATTTGCCACCATTAGATGAGGAGGGGAAGCTCGTATTGATTCTTGAGGCTATTCTGGATACTAGGGAAAGGACACTGCAAAACATGGTGATTAAAGAATATTTAGTCAAATGGAGACACCTGTTAGAGGAAGATGCTACTTGGGAGAGTGAGTAGGTGCTACAACAAACAAGACTGAGATTGTTTGAGGACAAGCAATTTCAAGGAGGGTGGACTACAATATTCCCACTTTAGCAGTTTTCCAGTTATGTGACCATTAGCATTTTCTTTTATTTTCTTTAATTTTATTTATCTCACATTGCTTGTGTAAAGTGGTCGACCCTATGAAGTAAGAATAAAAGGAGAGCTTGTGGCTATTGTTAGGCATAGTGGAATATGAGAACATAGATGTGTGAGTTATAGATCTGTTTTTTCGCATTAGAGAATGTCTATACTCTCTTGTGACATTCTGGATGTCATTCCTTTGGGGTTTGGCTTTTGGAATTCATTGCTATCAACTTCATTAACCGACAGCTTGAGCGCATTTTCAGCTACAGGGAGATTCGGTGTAATTAGTGGGTTGAAGAGTTTGTTATGTATTTGATTTTATGATGCTGGAGTAATTAGTGAGTTTCCTTTGTATTTAATTTTATTAGTTTGAAAACTAATATTATTTCAACAGTAGCTCAATTTTCAGTTTGCATAAATTCCTTCTTGTTCATGTTATGTGGTTTTAAATCTATGTAAAGACATTAAAATCTCTTTCAACAATTGGTTCAGTTCTTGGGCATTTCTAAGGTGCCCACTACACCATGAGTAACCAGCTAATATCAAGGGGTTACAAAATTCCAAGAGATCTTTTTAAAAATTAGCAGTGTTCTCAAGATGTGTGTATATTAATATCTATAACATTTCAATTGGATTGTGTTTTTTTTTGCAACAATTTTTTTTATCTTATGTAACATGCGGGGCATTCCTGATGGAATATATATATATATATATATGTAATGTGACATATCCAAGAGAATTTTAGGGTCACATGGTTGAACAATTGACTTGATGTTATTGGGATTCATATTGGGGCACAAGTTTGCCTCTTAAGCCTGAAACCATGTTTGACATCTACTACTTGTGAAGGCCCCAACTACTTGTATAAACTTGAAATGAAGTACTCTTCTTTCGATCCCGTCTATATTTCTGAAAGTGATCACATGGGGCGGCAGGTTAAATTCTTTGGTAGAGGTGTGGATTGTTCAACACCTTTTTGAAGTTATGCAGATCCCGAAGAGTGATTTTGAAGTCTACAGTGGTCTGTTACATAGAAGATTGTGTGCTGCCCCATAAGCAACAGGCTTTTTATATTTGTGTTATTGTAGTGGCACCACTTTTACAAACTTGGTGTTGCGATTGATGTTTATTAAGCGACTTGCCTATTACATCACGTATTGTGAGTATAGGCGGCATAAGAAAACATTTGTATCAGGGCTTGTTAACTGTTCCTGGATGCTTGCGAATCAATTCATGGAAGTTTAAATATTTCTTTACTAAGCGATGTTTATACTGTTGGCCCAAGATGAAAATAAAATGGAAGTATTGGGAAATTGGAAAGTATTTTTTATTTCATGTAAATTGTCTCTTCAAGAATAACAAATCAAATATATAAAAGAAATGACTAATAGTTATAAATTGTTATACAAAATTTGTCTGAACAAATAATAAAATTGTTCTTTTATTTATTGTAATTTATAAAGTAGTTTAGATAAATTTAAAAAATTATTATTTTATAAAAAGATGTTAATATGTTTTGGGATATTACCTCATCTAACATTTTATGGCAAATTTGGAAGTGCAGAAATGAAGAAAGGTTTCAAAATATCCCTAGAATGCTTACTGAGGTTTTTCGAAGTCTCACACATTTTAAAATTTTTTCGCAGATTCAGATGACCATGAAAATCAACAAGGCTAAATTCAAAAGATTGCTCAAGGACGATCATACTACCTTTTTTGCTAATGAGGTTAATAATGGATTTTTTTGGAGGCTGCACCTGGATAATATACATGCTTTCATTCAAACTTTCAGTAGGTTTAGCAAAGAGATTAAAAGAAGACCTCACAATGTTTCTAGTGAGATGATTTACATGCGGAATCAAATTCAAGATCCGAATAGTGTGGTTTGGATGGATGGCCCCTTGGGCTGGATGGCTTGGGTGGACACCTAGGTTGTTGTGCTTTTCTTGGTGTCATGGTCTATGTTTTTGTTTTGTTGTTTCGTTGTATAAACTTCATTTTTGAAGGTGTGAGGCTTGGCCTCTGAACTCTGGTATTCTGCGATCTCTTGTATTTTTGATCTCCTTATTTCTAATATAAAAATTATCATATATGAATAAAATGCTCATCTAAACAAATCTTTGTATAAAAAATATATTATTAACAATTAATAAGAAAATAACATGAAAAAAAAGTATGAATAAATTGTATCAATGTCTTGAATCACAATCACATGATCATGATGAGAAGAGGTAGAGGAGAGAAATGATTAGTTGCATGCCTATTAGAGAATATATGTACAAATGCCAAGTTATGTGAAGAAAAAATGTCACAAAGATCAAGGCAACACAAGGTAACCAAAAGAAAGTAAATAGGTCAACACAAAGATAAAGAAAAAGAACGCCAAAAGTTGGAAGGACCACAACAAATAAAGAAAAAAAGAAAAAAATTGAAGATAACCATAAAGATAATAATAATAAAGATAATGATAAGAAGACAATGATGGCAATAATAATAATAATGGAAAAGAAGGGAGATAACAAAAAATAAAATAAAATAGCTAAAAGCGAACTACAAGGAAGAATGTGTACACTAAAAAGAAAAAGAATAAAGCTGAAAACACACACACACACACATCCAAAAACTCCAATAAAAGAAAAGAAAAAGCTAAGAAGACAAAGTGCCAAGCTGCGCTTTGTGTACAAAAGAATTAGAAATAGTAGAACATCTATTATATCAATGTTCATTTTCCAACAAAAGTTGGTAGTGGCTATGTAAGAAACTTGAGTGGACCACAATGCAATTAGAAAATCTTTGGAATGATTTGAAAAGCTGGCCAAAACAACGGACTACTAAGTATACAATAATTTATGAAAAATAGCTCCATCTATTTTATCATGGGAGATATGGAAGGAAATAAATAGAAGAATATCTAAAAATGAGGGAACAACAATACCCTTCTTCAACAAAGTGGAAGCCAACATAAGATAAGTAATCAATAACCACTTAGGGCCCGTTTGGTTGCTAGAATAGGTCTGGAATAGGAAGAGAAAATTAGAATATATTTTATATTCGTTGTTTGGTACGCTCAATTAGAATTGAGAATAGGAAGACATTCCAATTTTTCCCCTTAAATGAGCATGTCTACACCAAAAAATATATGTTACTGGAATAGGCCATTTCTATTCCCAATTTGATTTTTTTATTTTTTTGAAAACATTTATTATTATTATATCTATTTGTTTAAAAAATTAAAATAAATTATATTTATCATTAACTTCAATGAATAAAATAAAAATGAAAATAAATTAACCTTTTTATCATCATTGAAAGAATTAACCAAAAAACAATAAATTAAAACAAAAAAATTGAAGGAAAATATTTTTAAAAACACAAAATTTAACCTAATTCCTATTCCTTTTTCGTACAACCAAATAATGGATTAACATATTTCTAATCGGATTTCAAGTGAACCAAACAGGATTGGAATTGCCATTTTCTATTCTCATTCACCCATTCCCATTCTCATTCCATTCTCATTCTATTTTTCTATTCTAATTTTCAATTTCTATGCCAGCAACCAAATGGGACCTTAAGGAACTCATATAAGGAAGATGGATCGTTCACGGACTGGGACACATAAATGAAGAAGAATTGGATCAACATAATCAATCCCCTAATGATTTATATAAAAAGAAACAAACAAGCAAGATCAAATTGTAGTTGGGAACCATCCCCAAGAGGATGGGTAAAAATGAACTTTAATGGAGCATCTAGAGGCCATCCAGGCAATACAAGACTGGGATGCATTATCCACTTGGATGAAGGAAAGTGGCTAGCTAAGCAAGCCAAGCCTTTAGGAATAGTCTCGAACAATATAGTAGAACTAGAATGATTGATAGAGGGTCTTAACATATGCATTGATCTAGGGATTAAAAAATTAATAATTGAAGGAGATTCACAAAAGTACTCCTAATTGGAGAATCAACTCCAAACTTGAATATGCACTAATATTACTAGAAATTTTTGAAGAAGTTAGATTCCAACACATTTTCCTTGAAGGAAATAAAGAGGTGGATAGGCTAGCAAATATTGGAGCATGTAGAGAAGATTTCTACAATAATGAAGGTAAGAACACACTAGGTATATAAGCCAAGTCATTAAAAAAGAAACCAACTCTCTCAACAATAATATAGTTATCAAAACCATCACTATTATAGATAAATCCAACAACCTCGATAGACTTTGCTTAACACTTATGGCCTAGTTGTTCTAGCCTAGGGCTACTAATATCCATACTCTGTCTAGGGATAAGTACGCCCTTAAAATCCGTCTAGCAAAGTCTTGAGTATAGTAGATTATGACTCTTCTATAGAAAAACAAATTTTAGATAGTCAATTTGGAACTATAATACTAACATTTAAAATTGAAATAAATCACAATATACAAAAGAAATTTAATAAGACTTAAAAACCATCAAAGGACAAAGAAAGAATTGAAAAACAATGATACTTTACTATGATTTAGAATTCAAACACATTGATAAGCTCTTGAAAACTATAAGAACGACTAATAAAAATGGTAGTAATAATAAAGATTAGACATAATTAATTTGTGAAGAAGAAATAGACAAAATAAAAAACCAATCTATATATTCAATTAAGTTAGCAAGATGCATTCATCTATCTAAGGGTATAAATCAAGAAACAACAACATTCAACACCAAATTTAAACTAGAGTTGCATGCTTTTGTACATGTAAAGAGTGCACCAATAAGAGAAGATTTAAAAGAAAATTGTAGAATAAACATTAAATAATATAAATATAAGTGTTTTTAAAATGAAAATACAAATAAATAAAAAAGTATAAGATTAAAACATAGATATAAAATTTAGAATATTTAGGAAATTTGAATATTGCTTAAAAAATATTTTTAATAAATTCATTTTACTTGTAAAATAAAACCTATTAAATAGTATACAAGGATTAGGCATTAATATGATTTATTATTAAATTAAAATATTTATTTATTTAGCCGATAGACTATTTGTGGGAACTTTGTTCCTGAAAATTAAATTTTTAATAGAAAATTTGCAAGGGTTTGGCTGGAAAATTGAAAATCCTTCCCATTAATTATTTACCGGCTAGTTTTTATCTCCCTCCATTGTTAACTCTTGTTTTGATATTTATTAGTTGTTATCTCCATTTTTAACTATTGTTTTTCTTTTTCTATTTATTAGTTGTGATCTCCACATTAGCTCATTAACTTCTGATTTTTAAAATTATTTAGATTTTAGTTTTTAAATTATTTTAAATTATTTTTTATATTAATTTATTTATTTTTCTTAATTTATTTAGTCAATAGAATATTTATTAGACATTATTTTTTTGTATTTCTCTTATTAATTTTTCATAATAGAATTTTTGATGAATTAAAAAAAAAAATATTTGACAAATTTAATTTAAATAAATAATATTTATGAATCTATTTTTTTTATAGTAAATATTATGTTATTTAAATTAAAAATTATTAATAATCTAATTTGTTCACATAAGATTATAATTTAAATATCCACTTTTAAATATTATTTTTCTTTTCTTATTTATTTAAAAAATAATTACTTGTGATCTCCACATTAGATTATGTTGTGATCTCTATTTATTGAACTTTTGATTTTTTAAATTGATTTAGGTTTTACTTTTTAAATTACTTTAAATTATTTTTTTATATTAGTTTAGTTTTTTCTTTAAATATTATTTTTTCAGTTTCTATAATTTAGCCGATAGGCTATTTATGGGAACCTTGTTCCCGAAAATTAAATTTTTGACGAAAAATTTGTAAGTTGGTTGGGAAAGTTGTCAGTTTGGCCAGAAAATTGAAAATACTTCCCATTAATTATTTACTATTTACTGGCAAGTTTTTATGTCCCTCCACTTTTAACTCTTGTTTTGATATTTATTAGTTTTTATCTTCACTTTTAACTATTGTTTTTCTTTTTCTATTTATTAGTTGTCATCTCCACATTAGCTCATGTTGTGATTTATTCATTTAACTTTTGATTTTTAAAATTGAATTAGATTTTAGTTTTTAAATTATTAAAATTAAATTTTTTATATTAGTTTATTTTTTTCTTTAAATATTATTTTTTAGTTTCTATAATTTATTTAGTCAATAGAATATTTGTTAGACATATTCTTTTGTATTTCTCTTATTAATTTTTCATAACAGATTTTTTGATAGGTTTTTTAAAATGATTATTTTTTCATATTTGATAAATTTAATTTAAATAAATAATATTTATTAATCTATTTAAAATATTTTAGTAAATATTATGTTATTTAAATTAAAAATTATTAATAATCTAATTTGTTCACATAAGATTATATTTTAAATATCCACTTTTAACTATTGTTTTTCTTTTTTTTATTTATTTAAAAAATAATTACTTGTGATCTCCACGTTAGATTATGTTGTGCTCTCTATTTATTAAACTTCCACATTAGATTATGTTGTGATATTTATTTATTAAGCTTTCGATTTTTTAAATTGATTTAGGTTTTAGTTTTTAAATTACTATTTTTTTTTAAATTTACATTTTTAATTTTTATTTATATTAGTTTAGTTTTTTCTTTATATATTGTTTTTTCAATTTCTATAATTTATTTAGTCAATAGAATATTTGTTAGAAATGTTGCTATTTTTCATATTTTTTTTTGTACTTCTCTTATTAATTTTTCATAATAAAATTTTTAATGGATATTTTTTTTAAATAATTTTTTTTTTTCATATTTGATAAATTGAATTTAATTGTAAAATTTTAAAATTATTGAACACATTTCTTATGCAATATTCAAATTTCCTAATTATTGTAAATTTTATATCTATGTTTTAATATTCAACTTTTTTATTTTCTTATTTTCATTTAAAAAAAAACTTATATTTACATTATTAATGTTCATTCTACATTTTTATCTTAAATCCCATCTCCTATCAGCGCACTCGTTGCATATACAAAAGCATGCGACTGCTAGTTTATTTAGTCAATAGAATATTTGTTAGAGATGTCGCTATTATATATATATATATATATATATATATATATATATATATATATATATATATATATTTGTATTTTTTTTTTTTTTTTTTAAATATATATATTTTCATATTTGATAAATTGAATTTAATTGTAAAATATTGAAATTATTGAACATGTTTCTTAAGAAATATTCAAATTTCCTAAATATTGTAAATTTTATATCTATGTTTTAATCTTCAACTTTTTTATTTTTGTATTTTCATTTAAAAAAAATATATTTACATTATTTAATGTTTATTCTACATTTTTTTTTCTTAAATCTAATCTCCTATCGGCGCACTCGTTGCATGTACAAAAGCATGCAATTGCTAGTTTATTATTAATTTAGCCGATAGGCTATTTGTGGGAACTTTGTTCCCAAAAATTAAAATTTTGATGAAATTTTTTCAAGTTGGTATGGAAATTTGTCTGTTTGGCCAAAAAATTGAAAATCTTTCTTGTTAATTATTTATCAGCCATTTTTGTAATCTTCTTCCACTTTTAACTTTTGTTTAGATATTTATTAGTTCTTATCTCCACTTTTAACTATTGTTTTTCTTTCTTTTTTATTTATTGTTGCGATCTATTCATTTAACTTTTGATTTTTAAAATTGATTTAAATTTTAGTTTTTAAATTTTTTAAATTTTTTTAATATTAGTTTAAATTTTTCTTTAATTTTTAAAAAAAGTTTCTATAATTTATTTAGTCAATAGAATATTTGTTAAACATATTATATTTTTGTATTTCTTTTATTAATTTTTCATAAAGCAATTTTAAGGCTTTGCAATATAAACTTAGTTTCTTTTGTTCTATATCTGGGGCTAAAATATCTCAAGCCAAATTAGTTTGTTTGGGGTGGGATGTGCAGCCCCCGGATTAGTTTCCTCAATACAATTTTCTTTGGGGAGGCCCCAATAAGATCACTAGATATCTTGGTATCCCTTTCTCAGTGGATCCTACCCTCAAGGACATGTGGTCATGGGTTAAAGAGAAGATTGATAAGAAACTTAACAAATGGCATAATAGGGCATTATCTCTGGCAGGTAGAATTCAAGTTTGCCAGAAGATGTTGTCCTCCTACACCATTTACTATTCCTCTACTTGGTTTTTTAACAATTATCAGATTGCTGAAATTCAGAAGTCCATCAGACAATTTCTTTGGTCTGATGGAAAGGGTAATAATAAAATTCATTCTGTTAGGTGGGCTTGGTTCCACATTGACAAGGCCCTTGGGAGACTTGGGCTGAAGGACTTAAGAATTCAAGGTATTGCCCTATCTGCCAAATAGATTTTTCAATCCATGGAGGTGACTGTCCTTGGAAAGTGTGTGTTAGAAATAACATTGAAAGGGGTGTGCCTAAGAAAGCCAAATCTTGGACTAATCTCCCCTTTTGCGACCTCATTATTGGTAACTTTCCTGTCATGGTCCAAGGTTCCATAGTTTTTAGATCTATTTGGAAGGCTTGGGACCATGTTAGGAAATTCATCACTAACAAGGATTTTTATTGTAATGATCAACTCCATGGTGAAAGATCAATTTGGTGGAATCTTCACCTAAATGGTAAACCTTTGGCTCTTACCCAAGGGTGTTCTGCCAGATTGTGGGCTAAGAAAGGTATTAAATAGTTCATAGATCTCTTTGAGCAGAACCAAATCACTCCTTGGGATGAGCTTAAAAATAAATATGATATCCCTGATTCCCATAAAAGAACTTATAACATGATTGTGCAAGCTGTTAATGGTCTTCACACTATATGCTATGTTGATTCTCAAAGGCACCTAAAGTGTAAATGGCCTGGTGGAGTTGTCACGAATATGCTTAAGGCCAAGAATATATACAGAATCCTAGATTGTAATACTGATATTATTGATCATGTCAATGTTGTTTGGTACTCTTCTTATGATGCTAATGTTTGGAAAAAATACTTTGATATCTTGTGGAAGAATTCTGTTGATGCTTCAGATGGTTAGTCATGTTGGACAAGCTACCTATTAAGAGAGATTTATCCAATTCTGATTTTTGTAATTTATGCAGAGTTCCTGAAACTGGTAGACATTCTTTTAGATTGTACTTTTACTAAAGAAATATGGAGAATGTTTGGCATTGTTTATCCTATTGATGTTAATATTCTTGATATTATCACTGGTCATATTAATGGTCTTCCTAAAGATACCAATTTATTTTGGAATATATTGTCATCTAACATTCTCTGGCAAATCTGGAAATGTAGGAACGAGGAAAGATACCAAGGTAAGCCAAGGGACCTTACTGATTTTTTTCGAAAGCTCACTTATTTTAAAATTTCTTTGCAGGTGCAAGCTACTATGCTGATCGAGCGAGACAAGATGAGACAGTTCCTTCATGATGGGCATGCTGCTTATAAGCATGGATACCAATGGCGTAGAACCTTGGATGATCTGCAAGCTTTTGAGCAAGCTTGCATTGGGCTAAATAGAGAAATCCGTAAGAAAGTGAATGCTAGAAAGGATGATTTATTTAGGCTAATGCAGATTCAAGAACGTAAAAGCGTCGTTTGGATGGAGGGTCCCTTAGGTTGGACTGCCTGGGTGGTCAATTACTATGATGTTCTTAGTTAGCTAGTCTTTCTCCTCTTTGTGTTATGTTGTACAACTGAATCTGTTCTTCCTTAGTGAGGCTTGGCCTCCTTGTTGATTTTTGTGGTGGTACTTTGGTTGCTCTTTTTGTTCTGAAACTCTTATATCTAATAGAAAAAAATAAAATAAAATTTTTCATAATAGATTTTTGGATAGTTTTTTAAAATGATATTTGATAAATTTAATTTAAATAAATAATATTTATTAATCTATTTAAAAGATTTTAGTAAATATTATGTTATTTAAGTTAAAAATTATTAATAATATAATTTGTTCACATAAGATTATATTTTAAATATCCACTTTTAACTATTATTTTTCTTTTCTTATTTATTTAAAAAATAGTTACTTGTGATCTCCACATTATATTATGTTTAGATTATGCTGTCATATCTATTTATTAAACTTTTGATTTTTTAAATTGATTTAGATTTTAGTTTTTAAATTACTTTAAATTATTATTTTTATATTAGTTTAGTTTTTATTTTGAATATTTTTTTTTTAGTTTTTATAATTTATTTAGTCAATAGAATATTTATTAGAGATGTTGCTATTTTTCATTTTTTTTTTTTGTATTTCTTCGTAATATTTTTTTTGATAATTTTCTTTATATATATATATATATATATATATATATATATATATATATATATTTCATATTTGATAAATTGGATTTAATTGTAAAATCTTGAAATTATTGAACATGTTTCTTAAGCAATATTCAAATTTTCTAAATATTGTAAATTTTATATCTATGTTTTAATCTTCAACTTTTTAATTTTTGTATTTTCATTTTAAAAAAAACTTGTATTTACATTATTTAATGTTCATTCTAAATTTTTCTCTTAAATCTCATCTCCTATCGGCACACTCGTTGCATGTACAAAAGCATGCGACTGCCAGTTATATATAGTTTGATATAAGTATATAAAGTTTCATTTACTTCTCCGAAGTTACACTTTATTATTTGAACATTGATTTAACTTAATAACATATATTAAAATTTAGAAAATCTTATTAATTTTGTTTCATTCTTGAGCTTTATTTTCACTTGAATTAAAAAGATTTACTTTAGGTGAGAGTTAAATTTAGGTTTATTATTAGTGTTACTATTTATTTTTATTTCAGATTTAATTTTATAATATAAAAATAAAAGCTAATACTATTTATTTTATATGTAAATCTCATTTTAAATGATTAATATTATGTTTAAATTGGACTAAATAAAGATTAAAAATAAAAAGAAATTAAATTTATTTTATTCATTTAAAATGAAAATTACTAAAAAGTATGATAAAAATCTAGATTTAAATATATTTTTTCCTTTCTAATTTTAACTTTTACTTGCAAATCATTTATATAGACTTTAAATTCTATTCCTTTAATATTTTGTGGTGCAAATAAGTTATTATTCTAAAATCTACACTATAAAGCAACTTTCCATTCTATTTCATTTATTTTTGCAGAACAATTATTAGAATTTTAAAGTATTACATTTTAATTTAAATACTTGAATTTATTAAGGAACTTTGATGTAAATCTATAAAGAGATTTTATATTTAAAACTATATAATGACAACAAATAAAAGGCTTATAGGCGAAATATTTCTCCATTTTAATCTATAAATTTAAAGTAAATCAAATTATTTTCTTGATTTATTAAAATAAAATTAAAAAAAGAATTTTTTTTCCCTATATATATATATATCAACCTTAAGAATTAGAATGTCATAAAGTTTAAACTATGCAATTTTTAACTCCAAAATTTAAGTTGTTTAGACAATATTACTCTAAGAAAAATTTATTTATTTTGATAAAAATTCATAAATATGTGATAAAATAGAGTTTGATTAAAAAGATTACTTTAAGTGAGAATTAAATTTAGATTTATTGTTGAAGTTACAATTTATTTTTATTTAAGGTTTTATTTTATTTGTTAAAATCAAAAGTATTACTATTTATTTTATATACAAATCTAATTTTCAATAATTTATATTATGATTAATTTTTTTTAAATGAAGATTTAAAATAAAAATTTAAACAAGTTTTTTCCTTTAAAAATAACAATCACTAAAACTTATAAAAAAAATTAGATTTAAAAAATATTTTATTCTAATTTTGACTTTTAGATGCAAATCATTTATATAAACTTTACATTCTATTTCTTTAATGTTTTGCATGCAAATAAGTTATTATTCTAAAATCTATTCTCTAAAGAAACTTTTCATTATATTTTATTCTAAAATCTATACTCTAATGAAACTTTCCATTCTATTTTATTTATTTTTGGATAACAATTATTACAATTTTGAAATATTAAATTTTGATATGATTACTTAATTTATTGGAAAACTTTAAAGAGGTAGCTATAAATTTACATAAATATTTTATATTTAAAACTATATAATTACAACAAACAAAGGTCTTGTTGGGGAAGCCGACTGCGATCGCACATAAATCCCTCGATAAAAAGGTTATTTCTTATGCTAGAATTTGTGTTGAAATTAATTTGAATAACCCATTACCAGATTCTTTGGAAATTTGTATGGGGGATTTTTCTTGGGTGCAGCAGTTAGATTATGAATCTCTCCCTTTCCGTTGCCGGATTTGTCATGAGTATGGTCATTTATTGCGTCAGTGCCTCCGTAACTCAAGTTTCAAAGGAGTGGATGGTTCTACAGCTGGCAATACTGGTGGTTTGGCAGATACTACAGGGAAAGGACAATCTCAAATGGCTAATACTACCAAGGGGATGAATCTGCAAGATGCTACAGGTAAGGGTAAGGCTCAAATGCAGGATAAGGATGGATTTACCCCTGTTCGCCCTCGTGCTAAGGGCCGTGGTCAAAAGAGGCCTTTGAAAGTGGGTTCTGATGTGGAGAAGCGTTGGCTGTCGGTCGGGCTAGGGTTTTTCCCCTAGCCTGTTCTTGGTGTTTGATCTTTACTATTTTTCTGTTCTGTTTGGATTGCTAGCTACTGGACATAATTTGCGTCGGAGTTTTTGGAAATCTTCTGCAATTAATTTTGGATTGGGGTTTTATTGTTTGCATGGCAGGGCCTGGGATTTCTTCTCCGTTGGTGAGAACAGATGGTTCTTCTCCAACTATGCATGCAATGCAATCTGAATCGTTTTATTCAGGGGAGAGCTCCAAGCTAAAAAAAGTTAATGGTTGTTTTCCGCGTAGCCATGATCGCCCTATTCTAGTTATTCCTCCAACGGCTATAATGGAGGACATTGATTATTGGACCAAGCATGCTTTGATATGCAAATTTCTTGGAATCCAGATTTCCCTATCCGCTCTTGAGGCATGGATCTGCCGCTCATGGTAGGTGGAAGGCAATATGGAGATTATGTTGGTGGGGAATAGTTATTTTTTTGTTGTATTCTCTTGCATGTCTGATCGGGATCGTGTTTTTGAAGGAGGCCCTTATTTCTACAACCATGTGGGGTTATTTGTCAAACCTTGGCATTCAGGTTTTAATTCTGTTGAGGATCTCCCTTCAATAGTGCCAGTTTGGGTTCGCTTGCCTCGTCTTCCCTTGGAATTTTGGCGTGAAGACATCCTTCGACAAATTGCTGCTTTGTTGGGGAAGCCGACTGCGATCGCACATCAATCCCTCGATAAAAAGGTTATTTCTTATGCTAGAATTTGTGTTGAAATTAATTTGAATAACCCATTACCAGATTCTTTGGAAATTTGTATGGGGGATATTTCTTGGGTGCAGCAGTTAGATTATGAATCTCCCCCTTTCCGTTGCCGGATTTGTCATGAGTATGGTCATTTACTATGTCAGTGCCCCCGTAACTCAAGTTTCAAAGGAGTGGATGGTTCTACAGCTGGCAATACTGGTGGTTTGCAGATACTAAAAGGAAAGGACAATCTCAAATGGCTAATACTACCAAGGGGATGAATTCGCAAGATGCTACAGGTAAGGGTAAGGCTCAAATGCAGGATAAGGATGGATTTACCCCTGTTCACCCTCGTGCTAAGGGCCATGGTCAAAAGAGGCCTTTGAAAGAAAGATTATCTGATTCAGGTTTTAACCACTTTGAGGTGCTGGATAGTATGGTTCTACAGGAGGGTATTCCTCCTCCTATCTCTTTTGATCCAGTTTTCCCAGATGAGAGATCTGTTCCTAATGATGCTTGTGGGGCATCCCAAGTTGTAGTATATTAGAACTGTGAGGTCCCTGTAGCTCCTGTGACAGAGGCTCTGGTGACTTCTGCAGTGTTGGAGGATAATGATGTTGTTTTAGCTGACTTGGTTAAGGATGTGCTACCATCAGGTAAGGGCAAGGGTTCTCCTCTCCCCTTGGGGTTGATGTCTCGACCCTTTAAGCGGGCTTCTTCTATTCCTCCTCTAAGGAGTGGGCGCAAAATAGACCAAGAGAAGATTAAACTCACAGGAGATATATTGATTGAGTCTGGTTCAGTGAAACCTTTGGATTCTCATTTTCCCAATTCTACCCAATGATGATTATTCTCTCATGGAATGTAAGGGGGTTGAATAGCATCCCTAGACAAAAGGCTATTCATAACTTGGTGGTTGATCATAGCCCTGATGTTTTTTGTATCCAAGAGACTAAGCTCTCTGTGGAGTCTATGGTCCAACATGCCTCTAGTATTTGGTCTCGTGGCCAATGCCAGTGTATTGGGGCAACAGGTAGTGCGGGTGGTTTAGCTATATTTTGGGATCCTCAAAAAATTTCTCCTCTTGGCTGGATGTCTTCTCGCTCAGCTCTCTCTATGGTAGCTTCTGCTCTAGACTCAGGAGAGTTAATCATGGTTACTAATGTGTATGTACCTGTTGATCTTGTGGGAAAGGACGAACTTTGGGAACATATTCAATATATTAGAAATTGTCATCCTTACCATCCTTGGGTGTTAGTAGGGGACTTCAATTCAGTTTTAAGTCTGGAGGAGAAGCATGGTGGTTTGGCTAGATTGGGGCCTTCTTTTGCTCTTCTTCGGCAACACATATCTCTTTTGCATCTCTCTGATGTTAAGCCTTCTAATGGTCTCTATACCTGGAATAATCACAGGACTGGTGTTGCTGCTATCTCAGAACGTCTGGATAGATTTCTTGTTTCTTGCTTCTGGGTTAGTGGCACCCTTACTATCTCTTCAGAAATCCTTGATTGGAGGGGTTCAGATCATTGGCCAATCAAATTTTCTGCTATAGGGGCTTATGTTCCGAAGCATCCTCCTTTTAAGTTCCAGTTGATGTGGCTTCGGGACTCCTCTCTTCATGATTGTGTTTTCTGTTGGTGGAAAGATGGTGCTCCTGCATATGGTACTGCAATGTTCTCATTTTCTAAAAGGCTTCAATATGTTAAAAGGAAGCTCAAGATATGGAATAGGGAATGCTTTGGGAACCTTCACTTTATGAAGAGGCTTGCTCAAGAAGATCTTGATGTCATCACAAGGGAGATTAGAGATCGAGGTTTCTCAGAGGATCTTGGCAAGGCTGAATCCCTTGCTTCTAGAGCTCTAGAAGAATGTGAACTTCGAGAGGAAATTTTTTGGAAGCAAAAGGCTAGAGTTGATTGGCTCCAAGAAGGTAATCGTAACACTGCCTTTTTCCATAAAACAGTGCAATCTCGCCGGAATCAGAGCACTATCTCTTCTTTGGTTAATTCTCAAGGTATCCAACTAAATTCCTTGCCAGCTTTGTTCCAGGAGGCTATTTGGTACTTCTCTACCCTCTTCTCTGAGGACTCTCCTCCTGTTGATAATGAAGAAAATTTTATTTTGTCCTGTACTCCTTCCCTTATCACTCAGGAAATGAATAATTATCTCATGCGTCCTATTTCTTTGGAAGAGTTGGAGGAGGCGGTCTTTGGCATGCCTAAGGGGAAGGCTCCTGGTCCTGATGGCTTTCCAGTTGAATTCTTTCAGGAATTTTGGGACATCATTAATCATGATTTGTTGGAGGTGGTTAAAGAATCCTATGCTAGCAAGCAGATGCTTCGAGCTTTGAACTCTACATTCTTGACTCTTATTCCTAAGAGAGAGGGTGCTAATCAATTGGAATTTTTTAGACCAATTGCCTTATGTAATTTGGTTTACAAAGTTATTACTAAGTTGATTGCTGAGAGATTGAAAAGGTGGCTTCCCATTATTATCTCAGAAGAACAAGGTGGTTTTGTTGTTGGCAGACAAATTTTGGATGGGGTGGTTATTGCTACTGAGGCTATTCACTCTATGGCTACTTCAAGGGAGAGAGCCATGTTTGTTAAGTTGGATATGGCTAAGGCCTACGATAGAGTTAAATGGAGCTTCCTAAGGAGTATTCTTCTTTCTTTTGGATTTAGCTCTGACTGGGTGAGTTGGATTATGAGTTGTGTTACTTCTGCCTCTTTTTCTGTTCTTATTAATGGTCAACCTTCTCAATTATTTGGTGCTTCTAGAGGCCTCCGCTAGGGTGACCCTCTCTCCCCATATCTATTCATCATCATGGCTAAAGGCTTGGGCAGATTCATTAAGCATCAGGTGTCCCAGAATTCTATTCAAGGCTGGCGGTGGGATAATGGCTTACCTTCTCTTTCCCATCTTCAATTTGTTGATGATTCTGCTCTTGTTGGTCTTGCTAGGATCAAGGAAGCTGAAGCCTTTCAACATGCTTTGGACGTTTATTTGGCAGCTTCAGGCCAGAAAGTTAATGAGCACAAATCTTCCATTTACTTTTTTAACACTCCTGATTCTATTCAGCATAGGATTGTTGGTATCCTACGGTTTCAGATAGGATCACTTCCTTTGACTTATCTTGGCATCCCTATTGCTGTTTCCAGGCAGCCACGTCTCTTCTGGAAAAATTTGATTACCAAGCTTCAGGATAAGGTAAATCATTGGACTCATAGATGGCTTTCTATTGCTGCCCGGGTTACTCTTCTTCAAGCTGTTATCCAAGCTCTTCCTACTTATCGAAGCATGGTTCATTCTGCACCTATTTACTTTCTCAAGGAGTTTGATGCTCTTTCTCGACAATTCCTGTGGAGTGGTAATTTGTGTAGTACTAAATGGAGCTTGGTTAATTAGGCAACTGTTTGTAGGCCTAAAAAGGAGGGTGGTCTTGGTCTTCGATCTGCTCTATTGAGTAGTCAAGCTTTAGCTGCTAAACTTTATTGGTGATGGTGCTTTGGACAACATCAACTTTGGGCTCGTATTATCACTCATAAATATTTTCATGGTGCTGATCCTTGCTTTGTTTTTGCACTTCCTCTTGAAGGTCGTGGCTCAATGGTTTGGCATACTTTGAAGACAGGTGCGATATTGGTAAAGAGGGGTCTGTTTTGGATATGTAAAGGAGGTTCTCAGGCTTTGTTTTGGTCTGATGCTTGGGATGGATTCCCTTCCATTTTATCCATATACCCTCATCTTCAGCCTCTTTGTGACTCTTTTCTTGCCGCTGGATGGGATAAAGTGGCTCATTACAAGACTCCTTATCAATTGGGACCTATTGTTGGTTACAGATGGAAGCATTCTTCTGATTGGCCTCCTGGAGGTACAGACATGGATCATCAGGAGCTTTCTCAAATTTTGGCCTCTAGAGAGTGTTCTTCTTTGCTTGGTCCAGATGTTTTGGCTTGGGGCGGTACCTTGTCTGGTAAATATCATGTCTCTGCTGGGTATCAGGAGATAACTAGACAATTATTTGGGGATGCTGAGGTCCCTTGGTGGAAGCAAGTTTGGAATAAAGTTTCTTGGTCCAAGTGCAATTTTTTCATGTGGCTAGTGGCTCACAAAAATTGTCTTACGTGGGATAATCTTTGTAAACGTGGATTTCAGGGCCCCTCTTATTGTGTTTTGTGTGGTAATGGAGAGGAGTCTGTCTCCCATCTTTTCTTCTATTGCTCCTATTCTACTCAGATAAGGCACCTTTGGTGGAGCGCTTGGGATTGCTCTTGTCGGCATGCTTCCTCTTTGCCTGAGTTCTGGGCCCGCTTGGGTATTGCTCCCTCCAAGTCTTCTTTTCTCCATGCTGCTTGGATTGCTAGCCCATCTTTCATGCTTTGGCATATCTGGTTAGAAAGGAATCGTCGCATATTCCAAGATGTTCGGCTTGGTGTTTTGCATCTTTGGTGGAAAATATCACATTCTCTTCAGGAAACTATTCTTGTGAAGTGTGAGCTTGATGGGGGTATGGATCCGGTTGATCTTGCTATCTGTAATCACCTCAATTTTCATCTGCAGGATGGGGCTGCAGCTCATAGGTTTCCTTCTATGTCCAGGCAGCTTCACCATCAGAGGAAGGGTTGGGTTAACCGAGATGGGCACTGGACTCCTCCTCCCTGTGGAGTTTTGAAAATTAACACTGATGGTTCTTCCCGTGGGAATCCTGGTCTGGCTGGTATTGGCGGAGTGGCTCGTTGTAGTTCTGGGGATGTTAAATTTTTCTTCTCAGTTCATAAGGGTGATTATACTAACAATCTCATGAAAGCTCAGGCTATTTTATATGCTATGGAATAGTGTTGCTTGCGAGGATGGAGTAAGATTATCTATGAGTCTGATTTCCAGGTGGTGGTGAACATGCTTTCTTCGCAAGAGCTTGAGGATGTTAGTTGGCAGTTGGCCACTGTTGTTAAGTAGATTCTTTTCTTCTCTTCCTCTTTTCAGTTCATTAGGTTCACGTATATTCCTCGTGAATGGAATAGAACTGCTGATTGTTTAGCCAAATGGGCATCTAGTCATGATCTGGGTTGGAATATTAGGGATAGGAGGCAACTGTCCTTTGAGATGGTGCAAGAATTTGATGATCTTGTTGCTCAGGATCGAGCTCCTTGCTGAGCTCTCCTTGTTGTATTCCTTTCTGTCTTAATAAATTTTTACCCCTCTTTTTGCAACAAACAAAGGTCTTGTGGGTGAATATTTCTCCATTTTGATCCATGATTTTAAATATGAAAAATTGTTTTCCTGATTCATTAAAATAGAACATAAAAAATAAAAGTTCAATCTGTGAAAAGAAAAGAAAATAAGTAATATGTACATAATATAAAAATATTCATAAATCAAAGAGTTAGAATGACTTGTGGTTTAAATTATATAAAGTTTTCATACTTGAAATCCAAATTCAAGAAAATTACTTAGATAATATTAATCTATTATTGATGGGAAAGAAAATTTCCTTACTTTGATAGAAAATCCAAAAAAATATGATTAAATAGAGTAATAATATCCATACAAACAATCAAAATTAGATGTAATATTTTAAAAAGAAATATCATATGAGAAAAAAATGTTTAGAACTCAGAAATATAAAAGAGGGCTTTGTAGGTAACAATGAAAGTCTTTTATTGTCAATTTGCACTAATTTGGAGTACATGGAATTCAAACAAATAGAAAAATAGGGATAATTTTTCTTAAAATTTTATTTCTAATTCACAAAATAGGTGTAACATAGATGCTAGAAAACAAAAGCAAAGCAAGAAGGTATAAAAACACAAGGAGATGATGAAGCATCCAAAGGAAAATAAAATAAATTGCATCCACCTAAATGAAATGATGAGGGGATTTCAAAGAACTTTGCTAACCAAGAGAAATTTGTATATTTCCTTCTTTCAAAGACACTTCAATAGCCAATTTGTTGAAAGAAAGACAAGTTTCTAAACAAATGCAGAGTAAAAATAAGGAAAGTATTTTTAATGTCATTTTAGAAATAACTAAATTCATATAAAATTTTCTTATTTTAATATCTTATCCACTACTTACAACTTTTAAAAATTGTAAAATGAATATTATATATTTTTCAAAAACGCACAGTGAAGATTAATCTAAATTCCACAATTTAATTAGATGTACATGGAAAGAGTCACCTTCATTGGAAAATATAATTATTTGAGAAAATTCTTACAACTTTTTCAACACAAGATGCATTTCCAGGAGCAAAGCTCCCACATAAAGTTTATCGACTTAATAAATAACATAAATAAATAGTTTTAATTAATTCTTCAATACATAATGATTTAAATTAAATAATCAAGACAAGGAGAGCTTTAAGACAAAAACTTTAAACCTTTAAGAGTTAAAATAGAAAACGAGCAACGTAGGATTTGGAAAGATAATATTGTTTGAAGGACTAACTACTAACATTGAGATTCAAGTGTCTTAAAGATGCAGAGTGCAGGTACATAAGAGTTAAAAGACTAACAATTGAAGTCAAAAGCATAGTAGAAAGTTAAATTAGAAGAAAGAAGCATACCAAAAAGTGGAAGAGCACTATCTCAAATTATGATACAATCAATAAAGTATGTAAAGGAACAAAGTTCTTCCAAGAAATAAAGATAAAATGTATACTAAAAGATTGTAAGCAGG